>MU773217.1:124065-137049 GCA_026770625.1 Nicotiana glauca
ATGATTCGGATAGCTTCGTTAGGTGATTTGGGACTTAGGAGTGTGTCCGAAATATTTTTGTGATGACCGGTGTAGAATTAGGCTTGAATTGGCGAAGTTAGTATTTTGGCGATTTCCGGTTGATAGGTGAGATTTTGATCCGGAGTCGGAATGAAATTTTGAGAGTTTCTGTAGCTTCGTTATGTGATTTGGGATATGTGCGTAAAATTTTCGGTCATTCGGAGGTGATTTGGTTGGGTTTTTGATCGAATGCGTGTTTTAGAAGTTTTAAAAGAACTTAGGCTTGAATTCGATGTAATTTGATGATTTTGGCATTAGTTGAGGTGTTTCGACGATTGAAGCAAGTTTGGATAATATTTTAAGACATGTTGGTGCCTTTGGTTGGGGTCCCGGGGGCCTCGGGTGTATTTCGAAAGGTTAACGGATCGATTTAGACAGAAAAATAAAGCTGCTGCATTTTTTCCACAACACTGTGAACATTAGTTTTGAACAGTGCCCCTTAACAGTACCTCATGAATAGTGCCTCGTGACAGTAGCCGTGAATAGTACCGTGAACATTACCCCGTGAACAGTAACACTGGTGAACAATAACACGAAAATTTCTGGACATATTGTTTTTGAAGTTCTGAAAATATTTTTCATTTTTGCGATTTGGAGCTCGGATAGGGCGATTTTTGGTCAGATTTTCATAGAGAACAACAGGGTAAGTGTTCTTAACTCAATTTTGGTTGTATAACTTGAATCTATTCCGAGTTTTGGCGTTTAATCTGAGAATTTTGTTGAAAAAGTGTACAAAACCCTCTTGGATAGAATCACAGATTTAAGGGTCGAAATGATATGCGAATTGAATAATTTTAGTATGGTTAGACTCTTGGCGAGATAAGGAACCAGTTGACGTAAAAAATTCTGAGTTTCGAGACGTGGGCTCGAGGCTCGGGTTTGTCAAATTCGTGAATTTTGATATTTTTCGATTGCTTTCTATTGGGTATTGTCTCTTTAGTATAATGCAACATATTCGTTGTGATTTTGGGCAGATTGGTCGCGCAAGGAAGCCAATTCGAGAGGCAAGGGCATAGCGAGCTAGACTTTTGGCCGTCTAGAGGTGAGTAATTATTTTAAATGATGTCCTGAGGGTTTGAAACCCCGGATTTGCACAACGTAGCGCTATGTTGAGATGAAACACGCGCTGTATGATGAGCGTGTAGTCAGTTACTATTGGGGATTTGCGACTTGGTTCATCCCAGTTGATATTTTACCGCGTATTTGATAAAGACTTATTGTTTTTCACTACAATTTGGGCTTATTGCCATGCTTGGGATTCGTGCCGACTATTTGAAATCCTTTGTGAATTTCCATCACTGTTTTCCTCACTAATTGAAATATTATTTGAACTCAGTCCAATTGAATTATACTGTTTCATGAACTCAGCTATACTTTTACTCAACTTGAGAATTAAATGATATTCGAACTGTTGTTTGAGTTGAGCGCTATTGTTTTACTAACGCCCGAGGGGCTTATGATTATTTTCAGGACTGATTGAGGCCGAGGGCCATATGTGAGGATACGTTGAGTAATGTGAGGTAGCTTTCAGGCCTCGAGTATTATGTGAGGAGGCTTCCAGGCCTCGAGTATTATGTGAGGAGGCTTCCAGGCCTCGAGTGTGATGTGAGAAGGCTTTAAGGCCTTATGTTGTTTTAAGGCCTTATGATGATATAGCGCTTGGGCTGTAGGAGCCCGTCCGGAGTCTGCACCCCCACATTGAGCACGGTTACCTAGATGAGTTGAGAGTGAGCCTAAGAGGCTAATGTTGTACTTTGTGAGTTGGGAGTGAGCCCGCGCGGCTGATACTGTACTGAGAGTTTGATATTGAGCCCGAGGGGCAGGTTTCTGGTTATTTCTTACTTGTTGAAATTATTTATCTTCACTGTTTTAAAAGAGATTTATCTGATACTTCACGATTTTATTGTGTAACTGATTTTACTGCTTGAGATAGCGTTATTTGTGCTTTTATGGGATTTTATGCTTTCAGTCATTATTTATTTTTATTACTCACTGGGTCAAAGTACTCACATTACTTCCTGCACCATGTGTGCAGATACAGGCAGAGCTGAGTTCGCTCTTGAGCGCTGATTCTTTCCAGACCAGGCGGTGACTAGGAGTAACGAGGTAGTTGTTGACGTCCGCAATCCCGTTTTCTCTCTTATCTTCTTTTATTTATGATATCTTCAGACTTTGTTTCTAATTTCAGACTTTGTAGACTTTTAGTAAACTCTGTAGTAGCTCATGACTTGTGACACCCCAATTTTGGGCTGAGTCGGGATGGTTTCCCTGCTTTTATCACGTTTATTCCGCACTTGTGATGATATTATCTGTGATTTAGACTTATTCATGCTAAGTAACTGTTAAAAGAGGTATTGATGTTCTGTTGGCTGACCTTGTCTTCACGAGAGGCGCCATCACGACCGGGTTTGGGAATTGGGTCGTGACATTAGCGGAGGACAGCCTAAAGATTTCCGTCTTATTCAGAAATAGGATTAATTCAGAAAGAAAAAAATCTTGGTTTTGAAAAATTAAGCTTAAGGGAAAAAGAATACAATGAGATACTTTACACCGGGAGCGATGATGGCATGGAACGCATGGAACACCAAGCAACATTGTCAATTCTACAACAATGTCCAACAAAAATTACAGATCAATTAAAATGAAGCTATATAGGAACTTACAAATATTAGTATGATAATTTGTAATTAGCTACTAAGAGGCCTAGTTCAAACAGAACCCTTCCTAGAAGATGATTCTGTAGACTAGGTGGTCTTCAAAAGACTTGTATTTGTGTGTGAAATTTGAAATTTCTATTAATCAACTAAAAGGTTTTAGCGTTGGATTTTTTTATGAATACCCACCGCCTATCACATGATACTCCGCCACATCATAAACACTTCTTTAGTGGAATTTTTAGTTCTTAGTAGTTAGTATCACGTCTTACTTAGTTATTTTGTAGCTTGAGATTATATTAATTACATTACAAGTCTATTATAACTACTGAAATATTTTGCTACAAGTCTTTTATTTTAATATTTTATAATTCTTTACTTAGTTTCTTTATATTTTTTTTAGTTTTAAGTTTATTAAAAAAGTCAAAAACTAGCTATTGCAAACTTTAGAGACTTAGTCATTGTCAACTTTAAAAAAATAATTGTTGTATCTATAAAGAAAAATATCTGTTGCTAACTTTAATGCTTAAGTATTTGAATTGAAAAAATAAAAATAAAAGGCCCAATTAGGGCCCACGTCTCGTCCGGCCTGTCCCGTTTGTTAGTGGGACGAGATGGCCCTGCCGAGTCTTCCCGTTTATCCCATCCCGTTTAAGGGCCGTCCCTTCTCAGTCTCAATAAAATTCTGTCTCGTCTTGTCCCGGTAATTTCGTCCTTTCCTGTTGAACAGCTATACTCCTAACTGCCTTCTTGCAATACTGACCTACTTGAGTTAGAATTAGCTATGGCTAACTATACAATTGTCTATCTGATAAATAGCATTAAGATACAAAATAATTTGATTGTGACAAATATTCGGGAATTACTTTGGATGGATCTTATAAGTACTATTTTAAATGTTTAACAAGTTTTAAAAGTAAATCGTGATTTTGTTCGACCAAAAGAGGAACTATATATTGGTGAAAATACATTTAGAGTTGAAAAGTAAAATGAAGAAAATAAAATATCTTCAGGTTGAGATGCAAATACCTCTCTCTCTTTAAGAAGATTCAAGCACACTGCAGCAATGTCTTCACCGATCCAGCAGTAATCCCCTTGACTTGTCTCCCCTGGGATACAACAGCACGATCACGTCGTATGACTCGAACAAACTCTGAACAGTTGTTGAGTCCAAAGCTCCACCAAGATGAACACCTTCCTTCAACAAAAGTAAAAACTCTCTTCTTCTTTTTCACAACTTTAACCTCACTTTATTAAAATTCTCTCAATTATTTTTCACTTACATCATTATGGAAGAAAGACTCCTATTTATAGGTGTAGAAATTTTTCCTTGAATTAAATTGGAAGAAAGTGGGGTAGTAAGTTATGAAATCATGGAGAACATGGGATAATGGATAAATTCATGTGTAATTAGTGGTATAGAACATGGGAGAAGAGTTATAAAAAGAGTTATAGCCATTTTCTCATTGTGGAGTAGTGGGAGTTATTGGAGTTATAGCCATTTTCTCATCATGGAGTAGTGGGAATTATGGCATATTTTATTTTAATAATAAAATACTAAAACACTAATATTTCCCTACTCATTTTAATATTAAAATAAGAGCGTTTTCTAGTTGAAGGGAGACTATTATGTATAATGAAGGTGTGCTCTGCATTGAACCTCCATTTAGCAAAATAGCGATCTTTACTCTACAGTCAGTAGTGGTCTCAGACTTGAATTATGACTGCTTTAGGAAAATAAATTATCACTGCTTACAGATAGTAATCAAGATGTTGATATGAGCTTTATTAGCCAGCACATTACGGCCTTGTGCTATCCCGGTTTTCATTAGTATTTTTGACAACAAGCCCAATTCTCATAGGAAGCGGCCTACTGCCATACTTACATAAGTGAAATCTGTCAAGGGTGCTCCTATAACTCTAACATCCCACTCGTACGAGCTACATATTTTCATTAAGAGTAAATAAAACTCAACCTCACAAATCATTAAAGGATAAATGCACTCACACCATATGGATGGAACAATAAAAAAATAGTGCATTTCAAGCTATCATATGATTCGTTCTTCCCATTGAACCTGGTTATAGGATCTCTAGTCCCCTGGTTGGGTTTCCTCATATATGACTTATGAGCTTGTGGGTTTCAATCTCATCCCCCTCGATGTGATCCAGACCCTTTCTCTTGCTAAAGCCTTAGTTAGTGGATCTGCAAGATTGTGAGCGGCGAAATCAGGAGACTGATGTTCCTCGACATAATGCTTCGAAGAATAAATCTCGAAGGCACAGGATCTCAGTTCGGTCGCTTCCCTCGAGATCTACCAATACCTTGCCCGGATCAGGCATCGTCTAAGATGCTAATAGGCGAAGATATCCCTCGAGGGATGTATCAAGGGTCCACGAAACTTGTTCAAACGACTCGACGCCGGTCCCTCTACGACATAAGAGAAACATGTTGTCACATCTCATTCCTTTTCTACTATGTATTCCGTACTAAGTTTGGACGCCTCCTTTTCTATAAAGAAGGGTCACCAACACCTTGTAGATATCTCCAGTTTGTCTTACAAAATAGATCAATAATATCTCTCTCTCTTTCTTCTAAGATATTTGTCTTCACTGACCTCGAGGTCGCCTTAGCACTTTATTGCTTTATTCATTTGTTCTTCATTATTTGGCTCAAGATTGGTAGCATAGAGCTTTATTTATCTATATCTCTGTTTGTTATCCCCTTCTCGATTACTCTCGATAAGCCCGAGATAGGCTCGGGGCCCGGCTCCGAGGTACCTACTGCCAACTTTGCGCCCAGGAAACATCCCCTTACTGGTTCGATTACCGCTTTGATTAACTCGATCTTTCTTGTTTTACTTCACGTTTTAGCACCAACAACCCTTTCAAACTAGCTTGGGAATAGATCACGTATTTTTAGAATCACTTTTACAAATCTAATTGCTGTTACCATTTTTACGGTAAACAGTTTGGCTCCCACCGTGAGGCTAAGAATAATAGTGATTATTCTCTTGTTAGTTTCGTCACTCGAACACGCGATATATTTCACACTTTTTTGCCCAAGAACTGTTCGATTACAGGTCAAAATGTCCGGCTCGATAACAGAGTTGAGAACGACAACCTCGAAGACCATGGGGAAAATGGTGTAGCCATCCCGGCCACCGGAGCACCTCCGCAGAATCCTGACGGAATTCCCGGACCAATCTTAGTAGACGCATATTCACAGGACGCTCAGCAAGTAGATGAAACATCTCACACCGACAAGAGCGTACGACACAGCGACCAGCAGGAAGCGCAATAGACCCCAGCCCGGGAAGAATAGGAAGTTAGTCTTCATGTTATCTTTGAAATGTTGCAGGCAAAGCAACTAGCCATCACTCAGCTGCGAAGCCATCCAAGAACCCCCAGTACAGTGGCGCCAGATACAGCTCCCCCCCACCGAACGAGTACTCAAAAGATCAAGCAACAAGGGGTCAGTGGCTGACCCCGCTATCGTAAAAATGCTCGAGGACCTCACCAAAAGGATCGAATCGGGAGAAAAAAATGATCGCGGGCAACGATAAAAGGGTCGAGTCCTATAACTCTAGGGTAGATCAGATCCCGAGTGCTCCTCCAGTCCTTAAGGGTTTAGATTCAAAGAAATTCATTCAAAGTCCATTCCCTGAAGAAGCAGACCCGAAACCTATCCCGAAGAAGTTCAGAATGCCAGAACTCCCTAAGTACAGCGGCACCTCCGACCCCAATGAACATGTCACTGCGTATAACTGTGCAATAAAAGGTAACGTCATAAAGAGCGACGAGACTGAGTCCATAATGCTGAAAAAATTCGGAGAGACACTGTCAAAAAAGGCCATGATGTGGTACCATAACCTAGCTCCTGACTCCATAGATTTGTTCGCCATGTTAGTAGACTCTTTTGTAAAAGCACACGCCGGAGCCATTAAAGTAGCGACAAAGAAGTCTGACGTTTTCAAAATCAAGCAGCGAGAGAACGAGATGCTGCGGGAATTTGTGTCCCGATTCCAGATGGAGCAAATGGAGCTACCACCAGTCTCCGATGATTGGGCGGTGCAGGCTTTCACCCAGGGCCTGAACGAATGGAGCTCCATGGCTTTGAAGCAGCTGAAACAAAATCTGATCAAATACCTGGCCGTGACCTGGTCAGACGTCCATAACCGGTAACAATCGAAGATCAAAGCAGATTATGACCAGCTGGGGGCCCCGTCGGGCTTATTGTACCCAAACAGACTCATGGAAAAAGAGGTAAAGCCAAGCAAAGATAGGTATCAATCGTACCTCAAACACAGGAGAAACGCCCCGACACGCAACCTGCCCCACAACAATCGGAGGAGGGATCGAGGACAGGATCCTCGAGGAATCATCAACAGGACCAAATTTGACTGAAACATGGCACTACTCAACGCACCCCACTTGTCGGAGTATAACTTCAGCGTCGACGTATCAGACATTGTGTTCGCTATCAGCAAAATCCGGGATGTAAAATGGCCTAGACCAGTGCAGTTGGACCCTTCATACAGAAATTACAACTTGATGTGTGAGTTCCACAACACACACGACCACCAGATCGAGGATTGACATCAACTGCGAGAAGAAGTAGCCCAGCTACTCAGCAAAGAGCACCTCCGAGAATTCCTCAGCGATCGGGCCAAAAATCATTTTCGGGACAGGGAGGCAGTCAAGAAGAACGAAGTAAATGAACCACAACACGTCATTCACATGGTAATGGGTGGAGCCAATACCCCGTAGGAACCCATAATGAGGAAAATAAAAATATCCATCACCAGGGAGAAACGGACTCGGGGATATATCCCTGAGGACACCCTCACCTTCAGTGAAGAAGATATAGATGCCCTATCTCAACCCCACAACGATGCCCTGGTAATTTCCTTTCTTGTAAATTCTTTTCAGATAAAACGTGTACTCGTGAATCAAGGTAGCTTGGCCAATATTATCAGGCCAAGGGTGGTAGAACAACTCGGGTTAACTGAACGGATCATACCCGCCACTCGAGTCCTCAACGGGTTCAACATGGCGAGAGAAACAACGAAGGGAGAGATCATCATACCCATCACCGTGGCCGGCACGACCCAAAACACCAAGTTCCATGTCATCGAGGGAGACATGAGGTACAATGCCTTGTTCGGACGACCATGGATACATTGCATGAGAGGAGTACCATCCACCCTCCACCAGATGATAAAATTCCCGACAAAAGACGGAATTAAAACCGTCTACGACAAGCAACACGCGGCAAGGGAAATGTTCGCAATATGCGATGCACTCTCAGCCCCCGCACCACCGCCTCTGAATAAGCCCACGGGCGAGTCAACTTTCAACACCAGTCGGGTTTGACAAAACTCAAAAGAAGAAATCCGCATCGCATGCCCAACCTCGGGCGATCGAAACAAGCCAGCTCCAGAGCACCGCCTACGCATCCCATCCTAAGGTATCGCCGTTATTTTAATTTTATTTTTAAAATAGAAATTAACCCTCGAGAAGGCACTCGACCGGAGGTATCAAGACGCTAGCACTGTCCGAAGACCTCGAGACCTCCCTATACAAGGCGCGCCATTGCATTCTTTTCCTTGGACCGAGTTTTTTA
This sequence comes from Nicotiana glauca, assembly GCA_026770625.1. NCBI lineage: Eukaryota > Viridiplantae > Streptophyta > Magnoliopsida > Solanales > Solanaceae > Nicotiana > Nicotiana glauca. The sequence goes on from MU773217.1 coordinate 132,406, forward strand.
TCCCAAAAAGAAAAAGGGTTTTTTCCGGCAAGGTTTTTAATGAGGCAACGCCCGCAAAGATACCAGGAGAGGAACTCTACAGAATCGCTCAGAGCCATCCTTATGGCCAACTTTCAAAGCAGCTAGGAGTATTCCCCTCGATGTCCACGGGATTCATAGGAGCGCCAAACAAAGGTCCCTACGGGGAAGTGGTGTACCGGGTCAAAATGGTCGATATAGCCCAACTTCGCTAAATTTAAGGGCATATATTTATTATATCAGGCAATCGAAAGTACCCCCCCTTTATTTTTAGAAAAGAAAAGAAAAAGGCCCTTAATTAATAATAAAGCAGCGTGAAAATCAGCAAAGCAACCCGACTTGGTTTGAGAAACGATCGAGCCAGGACGATATCACGTATATCGCATCAATGGATCAGAATATATCTCCGACACTTTGCTCTCAAAAAAGAAACAAATCGAAGCACACTCCCGATAGAGGCCTCTCCATCAAATACGTCCTGAAACACTCGGAGACTTGAAACAATTCAGCATCCGCCCTACCTTGGGGTCGAAATTCCGGGCTCATGAAGCCCTTGCAAATACAACTCGGGGTTCGAAAAAATCTGTCTTTAAGCTTTAGCAGAACTTGGCGACTCGGGAAATCATTGCCATTCTCCACGCACTGGAAAATCCTAAATTGTAAGACCCTAACGGGCAGCCTCGGCAAAACTAGATCTATTCTCCATATACTGTAAGACCTCAACAGGCATGAAACATCCTTCAGTTTAGGCTATACGTTGCATTTGTAAAGGCATACCCTCGGCGTAGAGACCTAAAACTGCTTCTCGGGATAAAAAATGGCCCTGGTGAAATGCACACGACTCCGATCAAAACGGCTGCTTCAGCCCAAAAAATACGACTCGAGGACGCTCGATTGTTGCTAAAAAATCCTCTGAATCTACTTCGGAAAGAACCAGTTAAACATAGGCTTCCCTTAACAGGCAAAAAATGAGTCCTGACCAAGTCGGCTCCAAAAATCGCAAAAACGTTGATCTACTCGACCTACGAGCTATGACCCTTCCGAGGTGCTCGAAACATCACCGACTACGACTTAAAATTGAGGTTCTTTTAGAACCGACGACGGGTGAGGAAAAACAATCAATAAGACCTTAACGAGAGGAAACAAAGCCTACAAAAAGCCTTCGGGCCTTACATCAAACAACGTAAGTGCCATTGTCGCCAGCTAAGCAAGCCTTCGAGCCTCACATCAAAAGGTCTCTACGACCGTACAACGTAAGAGCCATTGTCGCCGGCTTAAAAATTAACAACTTGAGGATTAAAGTGAGCTCAAATAGTAACCCGATTCGGAGACCGGATCCAAAATAGTTAACCTAAAGCAAAACCTCCGGGCCTCACATCAAACAGCGTAAGTGCCATTGTCGGCGGCTAAGAAAAGCCTCTAGGACTCATATCAAAAGGTCTCAATGACCAAGCAAGAGAAAGGTCACCATCACTGGCCGAGAGCTCAAATGAGATTTGAGGGTCGATTACAGCTCGAGTCACAACGCGACTCAAAGACTGGACCCAAAGATCGTAACACTGCCAAGAGCGTGACATCAATGCCATTGTCTCCAACCAGAGCCTCCGAAAAGATTAAAGGGTCAATTACAGCTCAAATCGCAACGCGACTCAGAGACTGGATCCGGAAAATCGCCAAATGCCCAAGAGCAGAAAAAACCACTATCACCAGCCTGAACGGTCTCGAGGGTAAGTTAAGCTTGAGTCAGATCCTGACTCAAAGAATGAACCCGAAGGTAATTGAAAAATGCAAGCCTAAAGGCTACTCCGGGATTGAATCGGTCCAATGAAAAAACTCCAGCAAGCAGAAGTACAGAAACTACAGGTTGCGGGATCTCCCCCTCCTTATTATTACATGTCAATGACAGGACGCAATCTCGGCATGCATCGTATGATGAGATCTATAGGAATATGCACAAAGCAAAGAAGTCATGGAGTGCTTGTTTCCCCTTTATTTCCTTTTTTTGCAGTTGTGGCCCATCGGCATCCTCCTAGTTGTCAGATATGAAGCTCAGATCCCCCCGAGATATCGAAGCCTCTGGCATGAATTCCTTCAAAGGTCTCCATCTCGGATCTACATCTCTCATATTCCCTGCTATTTCCTACACAATCAAATGCCCTCTTCAGCTCAGCTCTAACCATAAAGTAGGCCGCTATCTTTTGCCTCGCCCGATCGAAAACAATAAAGGTATCAATGAAATAAAACTCTGAACCTTTTTCTCTGATATATATATATATATATATATATATATATATATATATATATATATATATATATATATATATATATATATATATATCATGCACAAAGGGCGCCCTCTCCATCTACAGGCACCCCAAGATCATAACAAAAGCAAAATAGTCAAGTCTACGCCCCGCGCTAAGAGGAGTATAGCTTGTCAAAATTCAGCCTCTACGGCCTCAACAAATGACAACCAAGCTCCGCAATTATCCCCCTGGCTTGAGCTAATTTTTTCGGAAAAAGGAGCCCCCTACATCGGCCTGATCAGAATATTCCTCTGCGAAAGCCACGAAGAACCATCTTTATGGTTATCTTTAGACCATTGGGCTACCTAGTGAAAGGCTATTTCGGCCTGTCAACAGCAAAAAACCTCTCCGCCTGATGTATCTCGAGGTACCCGGAGACTAGACCCAAGTACAATTCAACCACAAAATGCCAGAAGGCACGACCCAAACGACGCTATCGACGGTCAAGACAAAACTCTAGGCCGTGCGTTTGCAAATTTGATTCGGCCCAGGAGCACAAAGGGTCATCACCCTTTGCCTAGGCAGGAGGGAAAATGCTGGGAGGCCAATTAAAGCTCGAGTCGTAACGTGATTCGGGAACCAATTCCAAAACCGGTCTACACGACTGAGAGCAACAACAGAAAAAAGGTACAAAAGTAATAAAGCTTTAAAATTCTTCTTATATTACATGCGAGAAAACACTCTCCACCTACAGGCACGTCCTGGGCACCGGAAACAAAATAACAAAACAATGGAACATCTATTTTGCGCCAAAAGGCTACAACTCGTCAAGATCGCCTTCTGCAATGTCCGCAAGGAGAGACCGAGCATCCCCCTCATTCACCCTTTCTTGGGCCAATCCCTCCGAGAGAATAAGGCCCCTTGATCCAACTTCCTCGAATACCTCTCTTCGGTATCGGCAGCGAACACATTCCCTGATACTTTTCTCACGATCAAAGGCTTGCCTCAACTCGAATTGGGCGTTGTCACACCTACTTTTTACACAGAAGTTTTAATACACCCCGTGAAGGGCGTAATAAAGGAGTTTTTCCACTTAAAGGACAGTCGGAACGGGACTTATTATTATTTATTCAGAGTCGCCACTTGGGAGATTAATGGTGTCCCAAGTCACCGGTTGAATCCCGAGCCGAGGAAAATATGACTCTGTTAACAGTCCGCGCACCAAAAATCCGGATAAGGAATTCTGTTAACTCGGGAGAAGGTGTTAGGCATTCTCGGATTCCGTGGTTCTAGCACGGTCGCTCAACTGTTGTATTTGATTTTATCTGATTCCCATATATGTTCTATTTTTATGTGCCTTTTATTAATAACCCGCTTTTATTATATTTATTGTTTATTATTATTTTTTTTTACAAGAATTGCAACGTCGTGAAAATGTATCTCGAACCACGCCGTACCAGTACGCCCGTGGCTTTTAACACATTTCGACTTCGTTGAGATTTGGATTTGGGTCACATAAATGTGCACCCGTATTTAGGAAAGTAATATTATTATCAATCGCGCCTAAAGCATCTACGCGTTTATTAACTTTGGAGAAGACCGTGAAAATTACTAAACGATCCTCCCGATTTCTAGTATTTTTTGAATTGATCATTTATTGAGGGCCCCGCAATTTTATTCTTTGCTTTTGGCGAGGCTCATCTCCTTTATATTATTAAAGGCCCAAACTAAAGTATCTAAATTTTTCATTTTTTGTTTTGTCTCTAATGGTCAATTAATTCACGAATCTTAAATTCAAGTCCGAATTCAAACGAAAGGGTAAAACCTTTCAGCTTGAACCCGCTACCTAATTCAAGACATAATTTTATATATATGGATTAATTTTTCATGTTCCTAATTATCTATTTATTTTTTAAGGGTTGTTATATTTGGACTTTTAATCTTTATTCTAGTTTCAGCAATGCTTTTGGGCCTCAATCTTGGCCCAAAGCTTAGCAAGAGTAACTAATTATTCATCAAGTAGCTTGACTTTGTTATTCAAAAGTCTTTAAACCCATGACTCAAACACAATACTAAATTATCACTTTTTCCTTTATTTCTTATCATTTTTTAAGTAAACATCATATTTCTCCCTTTCTATTACAAATTTTTGTTAGCAAAATCAGACTTGAAATTGCAACTAAATGACTGTAGCTATCCAATTGCATAACAGTGATAATACATGATCATGCATATACTAATGTGAATAAATTATTTTTATTATATTTCGAAAGAACCAAAATGAAAGAATCTAAAACTGGTATTTCTATTTCTAGTGGTTTATCAAGCTTAGACTTACTGTTTAGATATATACTAATGCTTAAATTCTCAATTGATTATT
>MU773218.1:0-72909 GCA_026770625.1 Nicotiana glauca
ATATGCTCTGTTGGTATACATATATACCATATTGGTATCACATGTTACTAGAAGTCTTTTTCGCTGCTTATACTTTTATTCTATTTTTTAATATTTTATTATTATTTTTATTCTAACTAGTATATATGGAGATTTGGTTGCCATAGATTATATTTTCTTGCTCTATAACTGGTTGTATTACATGTAATGGTAGAGTGTGTATTGATATTTATAGGGAAGGAGATCAACGTTTGCATGAAAATCATGTGTTGATTCTTAGAATCTGATTATGTAATTTATGATGCTCAATAGCAGTCAATGCGATATTCAGTATATTAGATCAAGTGACAACTGATATTATTTCAGTTTAATAATTGAATTTAAAAAATAAGAAAGAAAAATAAAATNATATAAAAAAATAATAAAAATAGTAAAACCGGTAAATAAAATTAGATTATGAAGAGAAAAAATATTAAAAAAAGAAGTTAAATGAAATTAGAAAAGGAAAAAAGAAGAAAAAAAGAAGAAAACGAGAAAAAAGAAAGCAGAAAAGCAGAAAAGAAAAAAAAAAGAAAAAGAAAAAGAAAAGAAGCATAGAAATAAAAAAGAATTGGAGAATAAAGAAAAAATTTCATACAAAAACTATTATAGGTAAGAAATGTAATTAGTTTATGGGTAGAAAAACAAATGGGTAGACAAGAGTAAATAGTTTTGTTTTTATGGGTAACTGTGTCAAAACCTTAATATTTTTATGATGTTCCCTTATTAATTCCTTGTATATCAAACTTTATATATATTGATCCAAACCTTTTATCCTAAATATATTTCATTTTAGGATAATATAATAGAATGAAGAAGACAGAAAAGATGTATATGCGTCCAAATTCATTACTATAATTTAAATTAAAATTGCGGAGTTGTCAATGAATTGCACAATTAACAAGAAAGGTTGTTGGTTATCGCACTATCGCCCAGCATATGCAATTGCAACGTTGACAAAAGGTGATTGTACGTAGTTCAACTACAGATGAATACCAATTTGATTAAATTCAACCCCTAATCAGAAATTTTAAATAATATTAAAGCTGGCTACGAAGCATCTTCAAGAGCTAACTAGCAAAGACACCTCCCTAATTGAATGAGTTTCTCCTTTTTTTTTTCCTAACTAGTTTCTGTTGCCAGTTTTAATATTTTCCTCTCGATAAGACAAACATGTCTTACTAGCCAATTATTTTTTAGGACTGTACATGTGCATGATACTTATAAAACCCTAAGCTATGCCTTTACCATAACTCGAGCTAAACAACCTCCATTCTCCTCTCCTCTTCTCTTCTCTTTAATATCCACCTTGCCAAATCAAACAATTAGAAAAAACCATGAAGGTCAAAGTAGAAAGTTCAAGAATCATTAAGCCTATCTACGAAGACATCCCTCCTTCTACTAAAAGCTACATTCCCCTTAGTGTCTTTGATAAGGTTACCTACGAAGCCCAAATTGCTGTCATCTATGCCTATCGCCCTCCTACCCCACCAAATGCCGCCATTAAATTAGGACTTCAAAAGGCCCTAGCAGTTTACCGAGAATGGGCAGGGAGATTAGGAATAGACGAACATGGAAATCCAGTGATTTTACTCAATGATGAAGGCGTTAAATTCGTCGAGGTATCATCGGATAGCACCCTTGATAATTTAATGCCGTTTAAGCCTTCAGCTTCGTTGCTCAAACTACATCCTAGTTTGAATAATGTGGTGGAATTAGTTCAAGTTCAAGTCACAAGATTCACTTGTGGCTCCTTGGTGGTCGGCTTCACCGCGCACCATACGGTGGCGGATGGCCATTCCACCAGCAACTTCTTGGTTGCATGGGGTCAAGCCTGTCGAGGGCTTGACATCAATCCACTTCCTTTGCATGATCGTACCATTTTCAACCCTAGAAACCCTCCTCTCATTGAATATGAGCATAAGGGTGCAGAGTTTATGTCAAAGTTTGTTAAAAAGGAGAATTCGCTCAATGAAACTTATCATGTAACGGAAGATATAGTGGTGCACAAAGTCCATTTCACAGTCGAGTTTCTTGCCAAGCTTAAGGCAAGGGCTTCTTCCATGAATGGCAATAATAAACCTTATAGCACATTCGAAAGCCTTGTTGCACATTTGTGGAGAGCCATAACTAAAGCTCGTGGTTTAAGTGGCTTTGAGACCACTCATATAAGAATCTCTGTCAATGGTCGAATGAGGTTGAGCCCTAGAATACCTAATGAGTATTTTGGAAACTTAGTCCTTTGGGCATTTCCAACTGCAAAAGTGAAGGACCTTTTGAGAGAGCCTCTACCCTATGCAACAAAGCTTATTCATGACGCGGTTATAAAGGTAAACAACAACTATTTCAGATCATTCATTGACTTTGCTAATCACAAAGTGAAGCAAGACGAAGATCTTATCCCTACAGCAGACATGAACACGCACATATTATGCCCTAATTTAGAAGTTGACAGTTGGTTAAGGTTTCCATTTTACGACCTAGACTTTGGAACTGGTTGTCCCTACATGTTCATGCCTTCTTATTTCCCAACAGAAGGCATGATGTTTCTTCTCCCATCCTTCATCGGAGACGGAAGCATTGACGTTTTCATTCCTTTGTTCCAAGACAACTTGCCCACGTTCAAGAAAATTTGCTATTCTTTCGACTTGCTTCAGAATTAGAAGAGTACAATAATCATCCTCAACTATGTGTTACTATATGAATATTCATTTTTAGCCTTCTCCTTTATTTTTCTTCCATTTTGTGTTTTTACAATTTAATCTTTTACTTCCTCCTCTTGGCTAAGCGCTTGGGAGAATGCATAATAGAAGAGCAGTTAATTCTCTAGCTATCTATCGCTCTTGCTTTCTTCGGATAAATTTTATGCCACAAAGGTACTGTCCAAATGACAAATACGGCTACGTGAATATGTTTGATTGGGTACGATGTTTAAAAAAAAATAAGACTTTTGAAATATATTCCTAAACAAGTCAAAAAGAGGATCAGAGTATTTATGTATTTATAAAAGCTTCTCATTAAGGTTAGAATTATAAATTTAAGTTAAACTGTTACCAAATTTAAAAAAAAAAAAAAAAAAAATAGGTTCAAATAAACTAAACTAGAGATCGATGGAGTAGTTCATTTCTCTGCTCACGTTACTGTATCTATTCTTTTTTTTACTGTATCTATTCTTTTTTTTTATCCTTTACTTCTGTCCCCCAACTACTTTTTATGTTCAACATTAATTATTATTAAGAAGGTATCGACAATTTATGATTGGTAAAGTTGAGGCTTGTCACGTATCTGTAATGCATGTAAATTATATATAAGACCTTGCCGAGTTGCCGTGGACCTGTTCTACGTGGGAACAGGAAAAGTACCAAGAAAACTAATTGTCCGCTGTGCTGTCTTCAAAATTAAAGGCTCGCATGATTCAACGCGTCATACTTCTATTGGTCGCCCGGCTTGACTGTAATGAATATTGTCAATCTTAGTGGATGCTTTCCGGCACGGGTCTTAGTCGGTTGATAGCGTACATTTCAGTTCGGTAATTTTCATACAGAAACTTTGAGAAATCAATTGGGGTCGTTTGACATGAGGTATAAGAAGATATAAGAGTATATCTAAAAATTTAATACCATCTTAATAAATTGTTTGGTTAGTAAATTAGGCATAAGTTATTCCGGTGTTAATTTTAATACTGGGATAACTTATACCTTATAAAAGGTAGGGTAATTAACACCGGTATAACTTATACATTCTTCTTAGAAATTATGCAATTGTCATTCTTAATAAACATACCAAACAAAGAATAAACAACAATACCAACATAACTAATCCCAGCATAACTTATCTCAATATAACTTATACCGGCATAACTTATACAGGCATAAATCATATTCCAGCCAAACGACCCCTTAGTGGTTATTAGCTAGTTGTAGTTATTATTTATTATATTACTTTTTATAGCTATTGTATTCATAAATATAGTAGCATTTCTAGGAGTGAAACATGAGATTTACAGCTAAACAGATTTTTGTATCCGAGTTTATTCGACTGTATTTATGGCGTAAAATATGGGATTACAGCTGGACAAATTATTATATTCAACTGTATTTGACTTTATTCACTGCGTGAATTAAACATGAGATTACACTATTTTTAAACGCCAAGTCAATCAATTAACATAATAGACTCCTAATGTAACTCAACAAACTCAATTATAACACACAAATTTTGTATTTCCAGTTATAAAAAGATTCTCAACCGAAAAATACTCCAAAAACATAGCAATCTTCAGAGAAATTATATAATACATCTGAATACATAAATTATATTAATTAAAAAATATATGAATACATTCATGGAATACAACGAGATACTAAATACAATGAAATACATGGAATACAACGAGATTTATTGAAATACAATGGGAAAAAAAGATAATGAATACAATGAAATAGATGGAAATACAGCGAGATACATGGAAATACATTGAAATATATTACCAAAAAATTCAAGTTGCTCGGCCCCAAAACTCCGTCGTCTTCGTTCCTCTTTTTTTTTTACAGTTGTTATTCGTTCCTTTTTCTTGGGGTGGCCACTGGAGGTCGTTAATGGAGTGGGCTGCTATCAGCTTCTTTTTGGAATTCAAGGATGATGATCCTCTCTTAGGAAGGTGGGCGGATGATCAGGTCTGTGAGGGGTGGAGTGTTGAGAGTTCTTAGAGAAGGGAAATGGGAAGGACGACTGTCCTCCATTGAAGAGAATGTGAACGAGATGGGGTTGCTGGTGGGTAAGAGTTTGAGGGTGGGCAGATTTTTTAGTGGCCCTCGGCTGATGCTTTTGTTTAGGGATAGGAGAAATTTGAATGGAGAGAGAAAAATAATACAAAGCTTATTTTATGGCTTAAGAGTAGGAGATAACCATAAATAAATATGTATGGGGTCAAATTTGGCCCTTAACGTCTCTACGTCGAAGGGTACGCCTAGTGAGCATATGTCAACTAAAGCAAGGGTACGACTTGGGCGTGGGGACAAAGGCGACGCCAGTTAAAACTCAGCGTCCTCGTTAGGGGGACGTTGGCTACTTTTTATACTTTTATGATTGTTTCGAGGAAGGCCTCCTGCTATATAAAGGAGACCTTCCCATTGTAAAGGGGCGTCATTATTATTCTCGGATAATACAACTCTCGTATTTTCTCTTACTCTCTCTCTATCTCTACATCTAAAAAACACTCATTCTCGAGTTCATCTTATCAGATCTACTACACTAATTTCATCTCTTTTGTCTCTAGGTTTTATTATATTTGATTATGATTTACTCTCATTTATTTTTATTGTTTTTAAACTTACAAAGTAGATTGATAACTTTTGAGCCAAACAATTTGGCGCCGTCTGTGGGGAATTCGAGAATCAAAATCATAGTATCCACCTAGAGAACAACCAACTACCATTCTCTACACCGCACAAAAAGATGGCCGAAAATAATACCAGATCGAAAGCAATAGTGGGTGTTGCAGCCAATCTCCTTTGTCCTCTCAACGAGGCCAGTGACAAGGGTATCTTGAATGCAACCCCTAGCACCACATCAGGTACAGAGATCTCATCTTCTCCATCTGAAGATCTGACGATCTTACATGAAAAATGAGCTTCCACATCTGCGGCTAAGGAAGCACCCTCGGTGGTCAAGAAGCTACTGGAAGATTGGCTAACAAGTACTCTAAGTGGCTTGGTTGAGAAGTCACCGCAAAGTAACGTCAGGTGTATGCCAACGGTAAGTATCACTGCTGCCATGGGTGAACCTGAAGTTGTACGAGCCAATAACAGACCCATCGAAGCACAGGACAACGACGTCACGCTAACAGCCATCCTAAAGAATATGGAAGAAATGGAGAATGAAAACAAGGCGCTTCGCGACCAAATGAAAGAGCATCAGAAGAGGGTAGATAAGATCCCTGGTGCTCCCAAGTTGCTACCAAAACGTGACGTGGGAAGATTCCTCAAACAACCATATACCGAAGAAGCTGCCCCTCACTCTATCCCAAAAACCTTCAAGATGCCGCCCTATTTGAGGGTATACGACGGAACCGCAGATCTCGAGGATCATTTGATCCACTATGTCACTGCTGTGAAGGGTAATGACCTATCAAAAGAGCAGGTACCATCGGTGCTGCTGAAGAAGTTTGGTGAGATGTTGACGGGAGGGGCCCTAACGTGGTACTCTCAGCTACCAGCTAAGACAATATCAACGTTCGAGGAAATGGCGGATAAGTTCGTCACCGCCCATGCAGGAGCAAAGAAAGCGGAAGCAAGGGTCAGCGACATCTTCGCCGTCGGGCAAACTGCATGGGAAAGACTCAGGGACTTCCTAGCCAGGTTCAACATGGTATAGATGAGTCTGCCAAATGTATTGGAAGGTATGGCAGTCGCTGCTTTCCAGAACGGGCTAAACAGGGACGGTTCGAGGGCAACCAAGAAACTACTAAGCCGTCTCATGAAATATCCCCCTACCACATAGGAAGAAATCCACAACGCCTATTGCGCTGAGGTACGAGCAGACAAGGATGATCTTAATGGGCCGACCCAATGGTTATCAGCGATACACTCAGAGACAAGGAGGGATCGACGCAATGACGGACGGCGAGAACAACTCCCACACTCCAACAAAGACCGGCACCAGCCATATACCAGATCCTCCCATCCATCACCAAGGCATACAGATGCTCTATAATGATACGCCTCCCCATTCCGAAACGAAAGAGGTACACCTCCTTTATTATCTGCCCATAACTTTTGTGTGTCTCGTTCAGAAATAGTATATGCACTGGAGAAGCTGGGCACCAAGGTGTAGTGGCCGTAAAAGATGAAATCAGACCCCGCTACAAGGAAATCAAACGTCCTATGCGAGTTCCATCAGGAACGGGGGCACAAAACCGAGGACTGCATAGGCCTATGGCAAGAGGTGTCCAGGATGCTGAACCAGGGATACCTGAGGGAATTGCTCAGTGACAAAGGAAAAATAAACTTTGCGTGCGGACGGGAACAACCCAACGGGCCGCCGAAGCCGCCCTCCCTAGCACGCACGATAAACATGATCTTCGGAGGTCGCAACGACTCAGCAATCAACCATGTCAAGTTCGCCATCACACACAAACTAAAATGGACCATCGCCCATGAACGGTATGACGACTTCGAAGATAGTATCACCTTCGATATGTCCGATGCCGATGGTTTGTCTTTCCCTCGTTACGATGCTTTAGTTATCACTTTACGTATCGTCGATACGGATGTTAAAAGAATCATGATTGACGACAGAAACGACGCCTGTATTATCCACCTGAGGGTCCTCGTACAAATGGGACTCGAGGGTAAGGTAATACTGCGTTGCATAACACTAACTGGTTTTAATAATGTAGTGGAACGGACATCCAGAGAAATATCACTGCCCGTTTTAGCAGGAGGGGTCACGTTGGAAACAACTTTCCACGTAATAAACCAGGAAACGGCCTACAACGTCATCATAGGACACCCATGGATACATGTCATGCGAGCGGTACCTTCAAGTTTTTACCAAGTGATCAAAGTCCCCACCCCGTGGGGGGTATTCAGCATTCGAAGGGAGCCACGCACCGCACAGGAATGCTGCAAAATAGCTTAAGATTGCACCCACACCAAACAACTAAAAGGGGAGAGTGCAGAAGCATAGCAATCAACCGTGTCGGGGACTAAAGTCAACCCAACAACGGACATCATCAGGGACCCTGACATCGTGGAAGCCTGTAAAGCAACAGTCGAAGACCTCGACCCGGTCCAATTGGATGACACCGACCTCAGAAAGAAAGCCTACATCGGGAACGGCCTCACCAACCCGAGTAAGTATCGTGAATTCCTAACTAACCATGTAAATTTATTTGCTTTCTCCCATTCAGATATGCCGGGAATCCCGCAAGACATCACCACCCACAAGTTGAACGTCGATCCACTACATCCGCCCGTACGCCAGATGAGAAGGAAATTCAACACCGCTATCAATGAAGCGGTCAGCGAGGAGGTAGACAAACTACTGGCCAACGGTTCCATCAAAGAATAGAAGTACCCCCAGTGGGTCGCCAATGTCGTCATGGTCAAAAAGAAAAATGGGAAGTGGAGAATGTGTGTGGATTTCACTGATCTGGACAAGGCATGCCCGAAGGATTCATTCCCACTACCCCACATCGACCAATTGATCGACGCTACCGCGGGACATGGACTGTTGAGCTTCTTAGATGCCTACTCCGGCTATAATCAAATCATGATGGCCGAGGAGGACCAGGAGAAAACAACTTTCATCACCCACCAAGGGACATACTGCTACAAGGTAATGCCCTTCGGGCTCAAAAATGCGGGGGCTACGTACTAGAGACTGGTCACCAGAATGTTCAAAGAACAGCTCGGTAGGACCGTGGAGGTCTATATCGACGATATGCTGGTGAAGTAGACAAAGAAAGAAGACCACATCGACCATCTGAAAGAAGCCTTCGAAATACTGAGAAGGTACGTGATGAAGCTGAACCCCGAGAAATACGCCTTCGGTATAGCCTCGGGAAAGTTCTTAGGATTTCTTGTGTCTCAACGAGGCATCGAGGTCAACCCAGATCAGATCAAGGCGATAGATGCAATACCTGAGATTCTGAACAATAAAAAACAAGTACAAAAGTTGACGGGGCGAATAGCCACCCTATCCAGGTCCTCCGATAGGTGCCATAAATTTTTCAATGTGTTGATAAAGGACAATAGATTACAGTGGAACGAGGAATGCGTCGAAGCCTTGAGAAAATTGAAAGAATACCTATCTTCGCCACCACTACTGGCCGAAGCGAGTCCAGGCGAGCCCCTACTGGTATATCTGGCCGTCTCCGAGGTCGCCGTCAGTGCAGTCTTGGTCCGCAAAAAGGAAGGTACGCAATCTCCTATTTACTATATTAGCACAACCTTAGTGGATGTCGAAACACAGTATCCACACCTTGAAAAATTAGCCCTAGCATTGGTCATAGCTTCACGAAAGCTCCGACCCTATTTTCAATGCCACCCCATAAAAGTAGTAACGAACTTCCCCTTAAGAAGTGTCCTACATAAGCCTGAGTTATCAGGCAGACTCGCCAGATGGGCTATAGAGCTCAGCGAGCACGACATATCGTATCACCCGAGAACCACCATTAAGTCGTAAGTACTTGCCGACTTTATAGCCGATTTCAATGCAGAAATACTGCCAGAGGCGGAACTGGAGGCACGTCGTACCCCTTCCAACATCGACTTATGGACTCTGTACACTGACGGCGCCGCTAATGCCTTGGGATCAGGACTGGGACTCGTTCTTGAGGTCCCCACGGGCGAAATAATTTGATAGTCCTTGCGGTGCCCCGAAATGACTAACAACTAGGCCGAGTACGAGGCCGTTATTGCAGGTATGAAACTAGCCATCAAATATGGGGCTCGACGACTCGTTCTCCACTGCGACCCCCAACTCGTAGTGAACCATGTCACTGGGACATGCCAAATCAAGGAGCAGAGATTGCAAAAATATCAGTTAGAGATCCACAGATTAATGACTGAGTTCAACGAGTGCCACCTCGAACAAATTCCAAGGGCACGAAACGTTGAAGTAGATGGTTTGGAAAAATTGGCCGCGGTCACTAAAAACTTCAACAGAGAAAGCGTGGTCACCCTCCTCCATTCAGCTATTGATCATACTGAGATACTCTCTTTAAATTTGACTTGGGACTGGCACAATCAATTTGTATCCTATCTGCAGGATGGTCACTCCCACTCGACAAAAAAGAAGCAATGAAGCCCCGCTTACAGGCTGCCAGGTATTGCCAGATAAACCACGAGCTCTACAAAAGGACGTTTGGCAGACCTCTAGCCAACTGCCTAGGGACGCACCAAACGAGACCAGTACTCGAAGAAGTACACGAAGGCCACTGCGGCGCCCATACAGGCAACCGCGCCTTTGTACGCTGCATAATACGAGCCGGTTATTATTGGCCCACCATAAAGAAAGAGGCAACAGAATACGTTCGCCGATGCGAACAATGTCAAAAGTATGCCCCCATGATACACCAACCAGGAGAGCCTCTCCACTTAGTCACTTCCCCATGGCCTTTCATCAAATGGGGAATGGATATAGTCGGTCCCCTACCAGCAGGACGAGGAAAGGTACGATTTCTATTAGTTTTAACTGACTACTTCTCCAAGTGGGTGGAAGCAGGTGCGTACGCCCAAATACGCGAACAGGAATTCATTTCCTTCATATGGAAGAATATCATCTGCCGTTTCGGCATCCCTAAAGAAATCATCTGCGACAACGGACGAAAGTTCATCGGCCAGAAGACGAAGAAATTCTTCAACAAATGCCACATTAAGTGAATACTCTCCACGCCATATCACCCTGCCGCCAACGACCAAGCAGAGTCTTCCAACAAAACAATACTCAACATATTGAAAAAGAAACTCGAGGAAGCCAAAGGGTTATGGCCCGAGCTACTACTGGAAGTATTTTGGGCACACCGAACCATACCAAAATCCTGCACAAGAGAAACAACATACTCACTGGTCTACGAAACCGACGCGGTCATACCTGTCGAAGTCGGCGAACCAAGCTTGAGGTATTCATATACCAGCGGAACAAAGAATGACGTAAATAGGCTTCAAGACCTCGACGAGGCCGAGGAAAGAAAAGAAATGGCCTACGTAAGAATGGTGGCTCAAAAATAACAAGTCGAAAGATAATACAACAAAAGATCCAAAGTAAGACCACTCAAAGTGGGAGACTACGTCCTCAAAGCCAAAACATTGGCATCAAAAGACCCAAGCGAAGGAAAACTGGGTACCAACTGGGACGAACCCTACAAAATCATAGCAGCAGCAGGTAAATGAGCATTCCAATTAGAAACAATGGAAGGAAGAACTCTCCAAAATAATTGGAACGTCGCCCACCTCAAGTATTTCCATTTCTAAAAGGCGTCTCCCGAGTCGCACTCTTTTTCCCTTACCCGAGTTTTGTCCCAATTGGGTTTTCTCGGGGAGGTTTTTAACGAGGCGGAAGAGGGGACACCTGGAGGTATTTGCAGAACAAGTTTGTCATACCAGCCACTCCATGCGCTCTCCTGGCTGACATGACAAAGGGACTAGACTAGCATGATCTCCAATGCATGAATGCCTAAGGTCATCTCCAATGTATGAACGACTAAGGCCATCTCCAATGTATGAACGACTAGGGCCATCTCCAATGTATGAACGGCCAAGGCCATCTCAAATGTATGAACGGCTAAGGCTATCTCCAATGTATGAATGGCTAAGGCCATCTCTAATGTATAAACGGCTAAGGCCATCTCCAATGTATGAACGGCTAAGGCCATCTCCAATGTATGAACGGCTAAGGCCATCTCCAATGTATAAACGTCTAAGTCCATCTCCAATGTATGAATGACTAAGGCCATCTCCAATGTATGAACGGCTAAGGCCATCTCCAACGTGTAAATGGCTAAGGCCATCGTCGTCAATAAGTCGACCCAGCTCGACCATGATAAAAGAGTAACTCGACGACAGTCGAAGTTACATATATGGCTAAGTCCATCTCCGACGTGTAAATGGTTAAGTCCATCGTCGTCAATAAGTCGACCCAGCTCGACTACGACAAACAAGTAATTCGACGACAGTCGAAATTACGTACATGGCTAAGGCCATATCCAACGTGTAAATGGCTAAGGCCATCGTCGTCAATAAGTCGACCCAGCTCGACCACGACAAAAGAGTAACTCGACGACAGTCGAAGTTACGTACATGGCTAAGGTCATATCCAACGTGTAAATTGCTAAAGCCATCGTCGTTAATAAGTCAACCCAGCTCGACTACGACAAACGAGTAATTCGACGACAGTCGAAATTACGTATGTGGCTAAGGCCATCTTCAACATGTAAATGGCTAAGGCCATCGTCGTCAATAAGTCGACCCAGCTCGACTACGACAAACAAATAATTCGACGACAGTCGAAGTTACGTACCCAGCTAAGGCCATCGACAATATTATGGCTAAGGCCGTCATCGCCAACAGCCGCCAACTCTGTTCGACTACAGCAAAAGGCATGTAAATAACAGGTAAAGCGACACCATTATTAGCTAAAGCCGCCACTATTTAGCATCGAAGCCGCCTCCTATCAGCGGATAACACAAACAACATTCGAGAAGCAAGCTAAGAATCCTACAAGTAAGCGAGTATCCGCCCCGCGGAGACGAGATACCGAAAATAAAAGATGCAAAAGGAAAGGAATAACAGCAAAAGTACAACTTTCATTTTCATCCAAAAATGCATGTACAAAAGGACCCATTTACACTTCAAAATACAACAAAACAAAAATGTATACAAGTCCTAAGGGGCTTCGCCATTCTGTTCGCCGTCCCCCACCTGGCCGCCATCTCGTCTATTGCCGCCACCTGGTTGATAAGTTTTAGAGATCCAGGACCCGGATCTTAGACGGTTAACATCTTCGGAATTATAGCCCGCCCGGTCTAGGGAGTCGGAACTATACCCACAGGCTTCGCGGGTGACACGAGCTACGCGCCGTTGCTCCTGAACCTCTGCCTCAATAGCCCGACCCGCAGCTAAGAACTCCTCAAGCACGACCAGTCTGGCCTCGGCATACACCCACATCTCATGCGCCTCACAATGCACATCCTCATCGGACCTTGGCGCAGCAGTCCGCTTAAGAGCTCCAACCTCAGCCGCCCTGGTATCGAGCTCGGCGATCAAGGTAGCGACCTTGGCTCGCAAATCAGCAGCTTTCGCCGCTACCCCGCGGCCAACCTCCAATTCCTCTTCCTTTGACTGGAGAAGAGTCTCCAACTCGATGTTCCGCGCCAAAGCAGCCATCAGCTGCTCATCAACCTGCTCCAGCTCGACCACCCTCCATTTCAGTTGGGCCTCTGACAGCTCAAGGCCCTCACGGAAAACTTGAAATTTCGGGTCCTGCTTGAGTAGGTTTGCCAGCTCCTGATACATGGCACGGCACCGCCGATACTTCTTTGCCACCTTATTAAAGGTGACTGCCTTCCGTTGCGCTCGCCGCCTCCTCTCTACCTTTAAAATGAGAGTCTAAAAGGAGAAGAAAAAGAGGAAAGGCAAGTCAGTATGCATCAAAGTTAGCCTTATGACACACAAATAAAACTAAAANTCTTCGGAATTATAGCCCGCCCAGTCTAGGGAGTCGAAACTATACCCATAGGCTTCGCGGGCGACGCGAGCTACGCGCCGTTGCTCCTGAACCTCCGCCTCAGTAGCCTGACCCACAGCTAAGAACTTCTCAAGCACGACCAATCCGGCCTCGGCATACACCCACATCTCATGCGCCTCACGATGCACATCCTCATCGGACCTTGGTGCAGCAGTCCGTTTAAGAGCTTCATCCTCATCCGCCCTAGTATCAAGCTCGGCGGTCAAGGCAGCGACCTTGGCTCGCAAATCAACAGATTCCGCCGTACCCCACGGCCAACCTCCAATTCCTCTTCCTTTGAATGGAGAAGAATCACCAGCTCGATGTTCCGAGCCAAAGCGGCCATCAGCTGCTCATCAACCTGCTACAGCTCGACCACCCTCCGTTTCAGTTGGGCCTCTGACTGCTCAAGGCCCTCACGGAAAACCCAAAATTTCGGGTCCTGCTTGAGTAGGTCCGCCAGCGCCTGATGCTTGGCACGACACCGCCGATACTTCTTTGCCACCTTATTAAAGGTTGATGCCTTCCATTGCGCTCGCCGCCTCCTCTCTACCTCCAAAATGAGAGTCTAAAAGGAGAAGAAAAACATGAAAGGCAAGTTAGTATGCATCAAAGTTAGCCTTACGACACACAAAAAAAACTAAAAACTACCTGTAAGGTCACGCCAGCGACCCTCCGGGATAGATCCCTGTCACTAACACCTTTCAGCATTTCATGCTCAGCGGCCACACATAATAGGGTCATATCCGTTGAGACCTGCTCGTTGTGTTGCAACAGGTTATACCCTCATGGGATTAGAATTTGGCGGTTGGATCTACCTGCCGTCATCCCCACACGGGCCGGACCCCTCGTCAACACATCTGCATCCGCATGGGTGGCCTCAGGGTCCACCCTCTCGGCACCATCACCCACTTCTCCAACAGCAGCCGACGAACCACTCTCCGAAATGCGGGCTGGGCTGGCGTCGGGAACTGCCCTCCTTTGGGGAGCCGACCTCCTAGAACGGATGGCATCGGCCATAAAAACTGACCTCGACTCCTGACGGGGCTCACTCGCCCTCTCGTCCTCTGTGGCTATCCCCTTGCCCGTTATTAACCGCCGGCTTTTTCTCTCTGGCAGCTCCTCACCTTCAGAAGTCTCCTCCACAGACCGCATGGCATTGAAGGAGTCGCTTCACTTGCGGACGCCGCCACAAGAGCAACCTCTTGTTGAGGAACCTCGGGGGTGCCATCACTGAGCGAGCCACAGGTATGTCTCCACCCTCAAAGTCAGTCCCCGCCCTAGGCGATGTAACGACGTTCTTTTTCTTCTTAGGGGCACTACGACTTACCAACACAAATAAGTCAGGTAACAAAACCTAAGGGAACCTCCAAACCTTAGCCAAAGAATTACCTGACGGGTCGTATCGTTCACGAAGTGCAGCCCAGGTACGACATTCCTCTGCATAAGGAATCATTCTTTCCACCCACAATATTTTCAATGAACTGGGGTGGAGAAGCCCTCGCTACAAAAAAGAGAAAGCAAAGAAATCACAGTGGCTGTATGGTCAAGGTCGCAAGCAGTCAGGAACTCTACAAATAAAGGTACTTACGTTCTGGGTTCCATCTTTCCGGGAACCCTTCAGGATTAGACACCAGGTGCTCCGTCCTGATGTAGAAGTATTTACGCCAAAAGTGGTGGTTGGTCTTGTCGTCGGCTTTAAAAACCAAGCCCTTTGTGCCACGACTTTTCAGCTGCAGCATGGTACCCCTCAGGTAACCAGGGATGAACAACTATAAGAGGTGGTGAACCAAGACGCTGCACTCAGCCCTGGCCGCATATGTGGTCATAATCCTACACACCTTCAAGGTGTAAGGAGTAAGCTGAGCCGGACACACATCGAAAAAATGGCAAAGCTCCTCCGTTAGGGGGCAGATCGGAAGACTATAACCGATCAAGAACGGGTACTCGTAGAATGTGCAGTACCCAGGCCGGTGCACATTGGCATAGTCCGTCCCAGCCGGAACCATTTCCACATAGTCCGGAATATGGTGCATCTCTCGAAGATCGTCTAAGTGGGATTGTAATTAATCACTGAGCTCCCAGGGAAGGGCTGGGCTTTTAGTTGGAAAATCCCTGTGAATATGCATCTCCTTCGGGAGGACGTTGTCTACACTAAGGGGAACAAGGGCCTTTCCTGCCTTTTCCATTTCGCCACCGGAGGAGGGAGGAACCCTAGATGGGGCATTATCTTTGGTCTTTTTACTACTCTGGCCACATTTTGTCATGTTATCCTATGTAAGAAATGAAGCACTAACGACAGGAAGTGTGGTTTCAAAGAAGTGGGAGAGTCTCACACGAAATAGCGGTTACTAGAAATAAAGGTAAAAAAGGAAGCCAGAAAAGGTTTTCCAAAGGTTCGAAAGATGAAATGGATTGAACCTTCCCTCTATTTATAGGGTCAGGATGCACAGAAATCGAAGAGGCATGATTCAAAACGGGCGCGGAAAACCAAAACATCACATCATCATCTGAACCGCCTCGGGAGTAAGTATAATTATGACGCATGCGGGCGATGATGTCATTTCGAAAAGGGAGCCACGCGTCAGCAGCTCGGCGATGCCATACGTTTCACCTCATTCACGTCACCTCCCCCATAGTGAGGTCAAATTCTCCAAAGACGAGGTTTACATTTCCACCCATTGAAGACGTCTACCGAATACGCCTCCAACGAGCGGAGGGACTAACTGTATGCGGTCAAATTTGGCCCTCAACGTCTCTACGCCGAAGGGTACGCCTAGTGAGCATACGTCAACTAAAGTAAGGGCACGACTTGGGCGTGGGAACAAAGGCGACGCCAGTTAAAACTCAACGTCCTCGCTAGGGGGACGTTGACTACTTTTTGTACTTTTATGATTGTTTCGAGGAAGGCCTCCTGCTATATAAAGGAGACCTTGCCATTGTAAAGGGGCATCATTATTATTCTCGGATAATACAACTCTCTTATTTTCTCTTACTCTCTCTCTATCTCTACATCTAACGAACACTCATTCTCGAGTTCATCTTATCAGATCTACTACACTAATTTCATCTCTTTTGTCTCTAGGTTTTATTATATTTGATTACGATTTACCCTCATTTATTTTTGATTGTTTTTAAGCTTACAAAGTAGATTGATAACTTTTGAGCCAAACAAAATATTTGGATATAAAAAATCAAAAGGTAGTTATGGAATATAATTTTTTAAAAGGGTATTTATTTAAAATAAATAAGGTATCAACCTTTGCTATAGGAGGTAACTGTCAATCTTCCTCTCAACAGCCTCCAAGCAAAAGCAACAAAAAGAAAAGAAAAAAAAACATATAAAAGAAAACAAGAATGAATTTGTATATCGATACTCCCTCCTATCCCAAGTATTTGTCATTTTGACAAACTATCAATTTAGTTTAAAATAATTCAAATCTAGCATTACTGCTTCAATTAGTGGAGTGCTACTTAACTGAAATATCTAAAGGAGAGATAAAAGATAATTTAGACAAAATAATATGTGTAGAATGACTAAAGGAGATACCTAAGGGAGATAATATGAACCTGATAGTATTAAAAACATAATAATGGTACATAGAATGACAAAGTGACTTAAATGTTATGTCAATGTAATTAATTAATATCTAAAGTATAATCATAGTTATTAAATCATGGGGTATTCCCTTTTTTCTTTTCTTTATATAGAGTATATGTAATATGTGGACAGAATGCAATAGTGAAGAATCCAAAAGAGTCAAAATTATGGGATCTTTATTACATGACAAATAGCTGGCAAATTTTCTATTTACTTTTTCTAGTCGGTATACATAAATTATACATGGATTATATATACATATGTTGACTATATTTAATTTAATTAAGCAATTGGATGAGCGGCTATTTAGATTAAATCTTTAAATTATTATGTATTCCAAGTCCCACTTAAATGGTGCATTTCTTTTTTTTTTTTTCATTGTTTTGCTCAGAGACAACATTGTTGCTTATAGTCTCGGTCAATATAATCCACAAAGAGTACTGATTCACAGAGTTAATTGTTAAGTTATGATCAAACTCTGGGGTAGACATTCTGAAAATGAAGAACTGTAATGAAACTGAAAAAGGAAGAAAAACTGAAGTCCTTAATCAAGGAGAAACAACAATAACAATAATAAAAAAACTCAGTGTATTTCCATAGATAAAGTTTGAGGAGAATAATGTATACGCAAATCTTACCCCTACTTTATAAAGATAAACAGATTATTTTCGATAGACCACGACTCAAGGAACAATAGAGATAAAACAACAAGTAGTACACCAGATGGTCATATGATTTGTCCGTTTGATTTATGGCCATCCTAAGGGTGTGGAATAATAAATTTTTAGGAGTATTGCCTAACATGATCTTCTTCTTTTTTTAACATAAAAGTACGATAATTATATTACTTAAAACATATTACAGTAGGAGGACATAGTATTTAGGGCATTACTATTGCCCATACTTGCTAAGTAAGTATAAACATCGGTAGAGATACTTTTAACACTATTACAAAGTTGATGCTTGTTCACTAAAACTTCTTGTTCATCAAAATAAGCCTAACATGATCTTTAGTACCTCATTAATTTGGTTTCTGAAATGAGGAAATTAAAATATCTATTTTCTAGCAGATAATTTCTGCTCTGGCAAAATTAAGATAATGCGTACATTTTTCAAGTGTGGCAGGTCCATTTGATTTTATAACTATATTGATACAATTGTTGTGATTGACGACTGTTCAATGTAAATTAATTGTTTACTTGTGATTTCATTATGGAACCTGCCCGGTCGAACTATGCTAACAATGAGATTAATTAATTATGGATTATTCTACTCGTTGGCTACTAGCTAGTTTAAGATTATGCATGGCTTAAATAAGCCATCCTAAATTATATTCAATTTTCTTTGTTTGTTATGTGTGCATTATTGGTGGAAAGTTTATAGACTGGAAAGAATTTGGTTGGGTTCTAACTACTCAAGATTCTCTCCAATCATTTATTTACATAAAATAATATTTTAATGTACTTGCATTACCTTGTTTGAATTAATACTGAAATACGGCCTTGAGAATAATAGGATTTTTACAATTTTCATAAAACAACAATTGATTAAAATTTCAAGTATTTCTGCTAGAAATATTCTCTATCTAGAATGGGAGCTTCTCTCAACTAAGGTTGGATGGCGAAGAAGCCACAGATCGGAGGTACAAGGCAAGCATGAATTAGAAATCCACAGAGGAATTTTGACATGAGGGCAATTCCTCAAACAGAAGACGCAAAGAAAACTAGGAGTGTAAATATTTTGCAGGGAGGGATCCCACTAGAATTGAAGCACTCATCTATGGCATGACCATTAATGGTGACACCAATGGCGACACCAAGGGCAAGTATGCAATTAACTATACAAACGGGAGCTAGCAATCAAGCACAGACTACAAGGAAGCAGTCGTGGACGGATCAGGTTGAAACTAAAGAGAAATCCACAGGTAAAACCCAAACCCTAGACACAAATTTGAAATCATGGAGTAAGGTAGTAGAAAATATATCAATAGTTGAGGGCTTTGACTTAGAAGGTGAAATTAATCCAACTGCAAATGTCAAAATTACTTTAGAGGACGTAAAAGAGGAGATAGAGTACTGGTAATCTATGGTTGTGTGTTTTGTATTGGGGTCGAATCCTCCTCTGACAGTCATAGAGGGGTACTTCAAACGCATATGGTATACATTGGGGATGGACAAGGTAGCATAAATAAAAAAAAGGAGTGTCTATAGTTAGATTTCATAACACTGAAGGGCGTACAAAGCCAATTGAAGGGGGAATTCATATATTTGATAAGAAACCAGTAGTGGTCAAACCATGGAAACCCAGAATGGAGGTGAGCAAACTAATGGTGGAGCAGGTGCCCACATGGATCAGACTAGTGGGATTGGACCTGAAATACAAGGGGCAAGCAACTCTGACAAAAATAGCTGGGCTTGTGGGGAAACCTGTGAAGGCAGATACTGCTACAACAATGAAAGAAAATCTCATGTATGTTAGGGTAATGGTAAAAGTCCCAATGAACAAAACTTATCCAGGCTTAGTTTTGTTTGAAAATGAGACGAGGCAAATAATTGAGCAAAAAGTAGAATACGAGTGAAACCTACACTGTGCGAATATTGCAAGAACTTTGATACACAGAGAAATAATGTAGTAGATTAAAACAAAAGCCACAAATAAAATAAGCAAAGAAATAATGGAAGCCAGTGAAGGAGAAAGAACAGATAGTAAAGCAAAAACCAGAAGGGGAGAAGCTAGAGCAAAATTGCCTACAAAGGCAAAGACAAGTTATGCAGAAACAAGTTGTCACACCAGTGAGCAAATCATTTGCTACCTTGGAGGATCAATCGGAAGAGCATAATGCAATTGAGGTTGGAACAAAAGACAAGCAAACAACAGCAGAAAGGATCAACATGCCTAAAAGTCCTACACATATAGAGGGTGTTCATCAGAACAAGGAAAGTTTAATGGCTGAAACTAATCCTCAAAGGGGAATATAAAGGAAAATAGGGACGGGTCCAGATACAGGTAGGGGAGTTGCAATCCCTCTCCCAAATGGATAAATTAGGATTTTAGAATGCAAGGAGTCTAAGCAGGCAGGACAAGCAGAGAGATATGAATCTTTATCTGCACAATTCTAAAATTGGCTTGTTTGGACTCCTAGAGACAAAAAACATATATGGATAATCTTAATCTTTGTAATTGATGGTCTTTTAGTAATAACCTAGCACATTATCCGGGTGGGAAAATCTAGGTGCTATGGAAGCCAAATATTTTCAATGTGAATATAACTGGTGTATCAGCTCAAATGCTACATTGTGAAGTGGAACATAGGGGGACTCAACATAAGTTCAAGCTAACTATAGTGTATGGGTTCAATGACCAAGCTTTAAGAAGGACATTATGGTGAGAATTAGAACAATTCATGGGGTCATCAATGAATCATGGGCAGTTATAGGGGACTTCAATTGTGTACTGCATAGAGATGAAAGGATAGAAGTCCAATCACAGTTTTAGAAATAAGAGATTTCAAAGAGTGTGCGGGTAGGTGCTCCCGAGAGGAGCTCAGATCATCTGGTTCCTTCTTTACTTGGAACAATAAACATGGAGATACTAATCATGTATATAGCAAAATTGATAGGGTATCAGTGAATGGAGATTGGGTGACCAAACTACCAGGTTCAGAGGTACATTTTGGTAATGAAGGCCTTATGGATCACTGCCCATCTATGATAAATTAGGATAATTGCCATAAAAAATGCCAACACACGTTTAAATATTTCAACATGTGGAGTCAAGCTACATACTTCCACCAACAAGTGGAGAACAACTAGAATAGGAGAATTACAGGCATAATTATGTACAGATTGGTAAGGAAACTGAATAGACTTAAGGCAACCTTAAAAGAAATAAATAAACCTTAATTTGGAGATATAGAAGGCAACACAGAACATGCAGAGGAAGAACTGAAGGACTGTCAAAGTGAGCTACAAAAAGATCCCACAAACATAAGGCTAATAACTAAAGAGGTACAACCAACCAAGAACTATCTACATTGGAACTTGGCAAGGAATCAGTATCTCAAGAAGAAATGTAAAGTCCATTGGCTAAATTCGGGAGATATGAACACTAAATTCTTCCATAGTATGCAGAAATCTAGGAGGAATGCTAACAGATTTTTCACTATAAGGGAAAATGCAGGGACTACCAGAAATGACATGAATGGTATATCTGAAGCTTTTGTGGAGTATTACACTTCCTTGCTTGGTACTAAGACTAGTAACAGAATGAGAGTATGCAATGCAACATCCAAACAAGGTCATATAGTATCAGATGAACAGAGAGGGATGCTGATTGAAGAATTTATATTGGTAGAAATGAAATAAGCTCTCTGGGAAATAGCAGGGGATTAAGCTCCTGGGCCAGATAGCTATGGTAGCCAATTCTTCAAATATTGTTGGGAGATAATTAAGGAATATTTGGAATCAGGGGTAATGGAATTCTTCAGTTCAGGGAAGATCTTGAAAGCTTGGAATAACACAGTTCTGACACTAATCCTAAAATCAGAGCATGCAGACACAGTTACTGACTACAGACCTATAGCTTGTTGTAACACCATCAATAAGGTGGTGTCAAAGATCCTACAAACAAGATGAAACAAGTCCTACTAGAAATTATATCTCCCAATTAAAGTGCTTTTGTGGCTGGCAGAACAATTGTCCAAAACATCTTAATATGCTAAAATTTGGTAAGGCTTTATAACAGAAAATATACTAGTAGATGTCTGATCAAAATAGATTTGAGGAAAACATATTACACTGCAGAATGGGAGTTTTTAGCAGAGATGATGCATACACTGGAATTTTTACAATAATTCATTAAATGGATTATGAATTGCATAACTACTGTGCAATACACAACAACCATAAATGGAGGTTTGCATGGAAACATAACAGGGGAAAGAGGACTTAGGCAAGGGGACCCAATATCCCTATTTCTATTTGTCATATGCATGGAGTATTTCACAAGAATAATGAATGTGGTGGCACAACAGGAGGGATTTGAATATCATACCAAGTGTAGAAGTCTGAAATTGAATCATATGTGTTTTGCAGATGATGTTTTATTGTTTAGCAAGGGAAACTTTCAATCAGTAGTTCTATTATAGAGGGGGCTAAAAACATTCTCTAATACATCAGGCCTATGTACAAATGCCAGCAAGTCAAACATCTTATGTGTAAATATGTCAGTCTAAAGCCAAAATGATCTAATAAAAATAATAGGATACCAAAAAGGGAGCTTACCATTTAGGTATTTTGGAGTGCCCATCTCAGCTAAAAAAATATCCAAAATGGATTGTGAGGTTCTCATGAATAAGATAGAAAATAGAATAAAAAATTGGGGTACAGGGCATCTGTCCTATGTAGGAAGAGTACAACTAGTCAAATCAGTATTGCTATATCTACATAGCTACTGGTCAACAATATTCATACTACCAAAATAAGTGCTAAAAGGAATAATAACTATGTGTAAAAACTCCATTTGGGGTGGGAAAATAGTCACACATAAGCCGCCATTAGTGGCACGTGACTTAGTGTGTAGGACTAAACAAGAAGGAGGGTTGGGGATCACAGACATAATAAAATGGAATGAAGATGCAATTGCTAAATATATCTGGAATATTGCACAAAAATCTGATAATCTATGGGTGAAATGGATAAACAATGTCTACTTAAAGGATAAAGACTGGTGGCAGTACAAATGCCCCACTGATTCTTGCTGGTATTGGAAGAAAGTCTGCATGATCAGAGAGATGTTTGCTTCTGGATATATTCAGAATGGTTGGAGGAATGCCAACGGAAAGTACACGATCAAGGAAGGCTACTTATGGAGAATAGAAAAAAAGGAAGATTAGCCATGGAGAAGATGGATGTGGAACAAGATAAACCTACCTAAACATAGCTTTATCTACTGGTTCACCATGTACCAAAGATTGCTGACAAAAGCCAGATTATCTTACATTGGCATAAGCCAAGATGATAGATGCCCTATATGTGGGACACTAGTGGAGACTATACAACATCTATTCTTTGAATGATCATTCTCCAAACAATGCTTAGGGGGTGTTTTCTTGAATTGGCATAAGATTACAGTTGACTAATATAGCAGGGATATGGAAGAGAATCGAATAATCAAAAGAAAGAGATATAGGGAAGTTGTTGCCATATTTGTTGCCCTGATATACTGGATATGGAAGGCAAAAAATAATGTTGTATGGGACCTCAGAATCCCCACCACTACACACATGCTTAGCCAGATTAAGCAAGAATGTAGATTGAGGAAGCTTACTTACCTGAATAGAAGAATAAGTGTCAAAGAAAGAGACTAGATTGAAAACCTGCTACATAGATAGAATACTGGATAGTTAGAGTTACTAGAGTTCGATTGATGTAATAAATGAATGTATATATAAAGTATATATAGAGAAAGAGATAGGTAGGGACTGAAAGAAGAACTGAGAACAAAGCATGTAATAGATCAGAGGTGATGAATTAATTAAAAAAAAATTCGTCACCAAATAATAGGATTTGTTGGAAATTTAGTTGGCTAGTCGTTTTTTCTTAATTAGTTGGCTAATCACTTCAACAATGTACTCATTACTCCAAACTTCAAGATTAATTCCTAATAACATATCTTGAGGCTAATTCTTTCAATGGAAAAGCTAAAGAATATATAAGTAAAGAGTAACTACCTCATCCCATACATCATTCTCCTAAATTTTGTTTGTAATTTTTGAAATGGGAAAATATATAACAAGAATTTTAGAAAGTGCTTCGAAATGAAAAATCTATAAGGCCCTACTCTCCAAGAAATCTTCAGCCCTTTTTTTCAAGCATGGTTATAGCAATGTCTGCCTACCTCTAAATTTTGAAAAATGCATCGTTTGACAGGAATTTGAGCTCATCTTATCTCATTCGTTTTAAACCAAAATAGATTATAGGAGAAAAGAACAATTGCAGCAATTAATTTAATTTTTTTGGTAATTAAATTTTATTATTTACCAAAGTAACTATTTACACCTATAATTGCAAATTTCTAAAGTTAGACAAATGGCCCCAAGCTTCTGATATCTCATCTCACCACCTCTCTTACCCGATTACATGACTTAGGGTAGGGGTAGAAATTTAATCTATTCAGTACTCTAAACAGTCTTTGATACAATATAAGGGTCCACCAAACTCTATAGAGAACTGAGTTCTCTATCAGTTCTACGATAACACACGCACACAGTAGTAACTAAATGACAAGAGGAATTTTACGTGGAAAATTCCTAGCTCAACGGGATCAAAAATTATGACCTACCCTTGTAGGATTTCAACTTCACTACTAACAACATTTAGATTAAAACCTATGAAACCTAGGAATTAACCTCTTAATCCCTTACTAACTTGTAATACCCTATTACTAGCCACTTTGTAATAACTCTATTATAAAGACTTTACAACTAGACTAGCTCTAGCCAAGACTCAAACACACACGGGTTTAAGTTTTATAAAGGGGTACCTACAGAATGCTTCTAAACAATCTAAGTAGGAAATATAATTGAAGAACTATTACAAAGTTCCAACTCAACTAAGAACATACAATGACTCGATGTGGGAACTGGTCCGTAGTTATCTTGTTCTTTGTTCTTGAAGCACTTGAAACTTGCTTGTTTGATGGTCACGAGAGAGAGCTTGAGTAAAAACTCTAAGCGTTCAAGTGTGGTGTTTTACCTTCCTTGATTCTATTAATACATGTGTGACATCACTTACAATGATGTAAGCAAGGTAGGTAAAAAGTCTTCCATAGAAAGTTGATTGTTGCACTGTTTATGTACTGTAACGTGTATAGGCAGCAACTTTCCAACTAGAGAGACAACTTTGTACAGTCACCTCGGGAACTGGTAGGGGCCTGTTCCCTTAGCTTTTCCTTCTACTCTGAAGAGTCGAATCATATCTCAAATTGGATCCCAACCTGGAACCTTGTAATCTTAATGTTTTGTGAATGTGTAACATGTTCCTTATCTGGCTCTGGATAGTAAGTTTGTTAAATTATCAAAATATAAAACAAAGTACTTATGACCTATAGAATAAAGTAATTGTAACCTATCAATTTCCCCTTTTGATGATGACAAAATCGTAATTGAAAATCCCATAAAGAGCTACATAGAACCAGACAGCAAACTAGAAAGACCTTAAGTTTCCCCCTGAATCTCTTCATTCTCATTTACCCTTAGTCAGTACAAATCACAATGCAATTATTAATGCAATAATCACAACACAATTATTAGTGCAATAATTATTCATTCTTCCCCTTTTTGGCATCATAAAAAGATCAGTAATATGCAATTATGAAAGAAGGAAGTCTAGCTTTAAGTTAACTCATGCCAAGTATGTGCACACAATCATGATTAAAAATTGAGCATAAAAGCAAGGTATAATCGACACAAAGGGAAAAACTTGCATTAATATAATTTGGATTTTACAGCAGGAGAAGAGTCAATGTTACTACCATATCCACAAATTAGAACAATCAGCAAAAATACCACAAGTTATCATCACAAGAACTGACACTAAGGGACTAGACCACAAGAACTAGACTTGATAATGAGGGGACAGTATTTAAGGAGCACTGGAAGGAGAACATTTGGAGGCAGAGAAAATGGTTTGGAGAACTAAATCCATTCGAGCATTTGATGATATTTGCTCATTGAGCTGTCTCTCTTTCAGGTCCTCCACTTGTTTCCTGAGCTCAGCGTTCTTCTTTGTCAGACGAGCAACCTCTTCGCTTTGAGAGCTACTGGAACCAGGTGCATCTTGCAGCTGACTTAACTGAGTCTCAAGGATAGCATTCCTTGCTTTCAATTCCCTTATCTCAGTAGTAGCACTGTTTTGAGTATTTATTAACTGAGATATGGTAGAAGTGCTTGCAACCCCTCTAAATTTCTCTATACACTCACATTCTTTAGGGGTAACTTTTGAAAAAGTTTGCTTCTTGGCGCCCACTTTAATTGGTCCGAAAGGAACCTTGAAGTGCTTAAAGACCTTGGTAAGAAGGAACCCATACGACAACCCATGATTACCATCTTTAAAACTTGCCACTTGATTCATGTGCTCTATCATGATCCCAGGCAGATTGATGGTAGTATTGTCCAGTGCTTCCATGAGTAACAAGTTTGCACGAGAAGTGATAGATCTTCTTTCAGCTCGAGGCAGCAAGACTTTGTTTACCATCTCAAATAACAGTTGGTATACAGGAAGGAGGGCCTTCTTCTAAACCCATTTCCCCTACTGAACTGCTCTGTCCTTCAAGATTGCATTTTTGAAGTTTTGAGTACAAGCTCCCTGAACACTAGACAGCCCTTCAATAAGCACACCAAGAATAGACCCCAACAAGGCAGAGTCCATTACCATATCAACTCCATTCACCAAGGCACAAATATGATCATCCCCAGCCTTGAACAAGTTAGCATAAAAACTTTGAACTTCCTCCTCATATACCCGAGCAGCATCACTTGTGAACAAGTGTGTCCATTGTTGGAACTCACAAATCTCAGTCAATTGTCTCATACCAGCCTCCTACAAGACATCAGAGGCAAATGTGCGTCCCCACAACATCTTTTAACTTCTCAATCTCTTTTTTCCAACACTCTTCGGATCACCAACTCTGTACTTCTTTGAGGAACCATGTTCCTCATCACTATCAACCTTTCTCTTAGCAGTCTTACAAAAACTCTTCTTCTTTTTATCAGACTTTACAGATTTTTCACCTAATTCTTTCAACACATTCTTAGTAGCAACAACATCATCCGACTTTTATCAGACATAGAAGATCCCTTTTTTGGCTTGAGAAGACCATGCTTTTGTGATAACTTCCTAGTCAACGTACTAGGTTCCTCTGCTTCTTCTTCATCCACATTCATAACAGGAACTATCTTCTCATTTACAACTTTGCCATCTTTCATTAATTTTCTTTTCCTTGACTTAGCTTGACTGTTCTTAAGCGCAAACTCAAGAGCCTCCTTCTTTTGCAACCTTGTTGTGTATGTCTTAGAAGTTGGCTCTTCATCAATAGCTAAGCTATGCCTAGGCAGACTGGCAATTGGTAAATCATCAGAATCTACTTCACTATCCTTCTTTTGTTCTTTGGACATAGGGCATGTCTCATGCATAATCACACTTAGAGGCTCAACATCTAAGTGAGGAGAGAGAGGGAGAGAGAGAGAGCAGGGTCAGCACTGACCTGGGGTTCCTGAGAGAGACCTTGAGTTGGATCCTCCAAAAGAGGATCAGGTCCTCCAGCAGGTCCCCAGTAGCACCTTCCCGTGCTGAAGGTTCAACAGACACAAGCCCATTACTCTCTCCAACAGGCTCAGACTTCCCCCTGAGTCTTAAGACCATCCTCACTTCCTCTAACAAAAACCCCTTTATTGGCGATGAATAACATATTTTCTATGGCTTCCTTTTCTTGTAGGTCCATGGGAAACTTAGGAGAAATATGAGAATTACCTGTGGACAAGGGATCAGGAGTAGTCTTTGTTGAGTCGACAATTTCATTCCCCTCAATTTGGTCTACCTTTGACCCTTATTCTATAGGAGAACTTGAGATGTACCGACTTTCTTCATTATCAGCAATACTCATTTCATCCTCTTTTTCTAGTGAGGTAAGATAAGAGCTCTAGGAAATACCTTTTTTAGGAGTTGAAGCTTTGTGACTCTTTCAGAACTGGAACTCGAATGGGTAGGAGGGGAGACGGAATATTGGGTGACTCTGTTATAGGGTTTTGGTCATCAGTAGTGTGGGGTGGGGAGTCTGGCATTAGCATTTCAACTGGTGAGGACACGGTAGGGTTGTTGCTTAGAACACTAGAAATTATTTGATTTTCAGCCATGGTGAGAAGAAGAGAGAGGATTTGGTGAACTGAAGAGAAAAAGAAGAGGAAACAGGTTTTGAAGTGTTGATGTGAAAGTGTGATGACAATGAAAGATTTATTTATGATGAAAGAGGTACCAGTTAGAAAGGGCGGCAATTTTTAGAGAGTTGGGTTGATTAATAACGGATGAGACGTTTGGGTTCAAAAGACATAAAACTAAAAACTAACATACTGATGATGTGGCACTTGTTTTAATCGTTTAGAATTATGCATGAGAATAGATAAACTACTAACCTGTATCAGGAGAACCAAGTTCCCTGACTGATCTCTTATTTGTAAGATTTGCTCTTTTTACCAGTGCGTACAACCTGAACTGCATATTTTGCTCTGTAATCATCAAGCATGTCTACTTGTAACGGTATAGAGATGAGTTAGACTTTGCCAGAAAACACCTTTTAGCTAAGTTTACAAGAACATTTCTTTCACAGCCAATCAACACTAATGCTAGACAATTTTGCTCGAAGTGTTCTCTTCTCAGGGATTTGGTAAATATATCTGCAATTTGATCTTTAGTGCTACAAAATTTCATACATATAAGACCATTTTCAACATTTTCTCTGATGAAGTGATGATGTACATCAACGTGCTTGGTCCTCTTATGTTAAACTGGATTTTTGCCATGTAGAGTGCACTAGTATTATCACATAAGAGAGGCACACATTTTGTGAATACTCCAAAGTCTTCCAATTGTTGCTTGATCCACAGAAGTTGAGCACAGCAAGAGGCAATTGCTACATATTTAGCTGATGCAGTTGAAAGTGCCACAGAGTTCTGCTTCCTTGTACCCTATGAGATTAAGCAAGAAACCAGGAAATGTGTCATTCCATACGTGCTTTTCCTGTCCGCCAAATATCCTGTATAATTAGCGCCAGCATACTCAATAAGATCAAAGATGCCACCTGAGGGATAATAGAGGACCAGGTCATGTGTTCCTTTGAGATATCTCAGTATTCTCTTGGCATCCTTCAGATGATATTCCTTTGGATTTGATTGAAACTTTGCACAAAGACCCACATTGAAAACAATGTCTGCTCTGCTTGCACTGAGATACAAGAGTGACCCTATGATCCCTTTATACATGGCCTAATTTATAGGGGAACCAGGTTCATCCATGTATAGACAGGTAGCTGTGGCAATAGGCGTGTCGATGACTTTTGATGCTTCCATGTCAAACCTTTTCAGCAGCTCCTTGATGTACTTTATGTCGACTTATCAATGTTCCCTTCTTAGATTGCTTGACTTGAAGTCCTAGGAAGAATTTTAGTTCTACCATCATACGCATCTCGAATTCACTCCCTGTGATTTTTGCGAATTCTTTGCAAAGAGAGTAAGTTGTGGCTCCAAAGATGATATCATCAACATACACCTGAACAATGAGTATATTCCTCCCTTGTTTCTTCATAAAAAGAGTGTTGTCAATTTTTCCTCTTGTAAACCCATTTTCTAGAAGGAATTTTGACAACCTTTCATACCAGGCCCTGGGATCCTGCTTTAACCCGTACAATGCCTTGTCTAGTTTGAACACATGCTCAGGATGCTCGTGACACTCAAAACCAAGAGGCTATTTCACATAAACTTCTTCTTTCATATAGCTATTTAAAAATGCACTTTTGACATCCATTTGGAATAGTGTGAACTCCATATAAGATGCAAAGGCAATTAGGATTTTAATGGCTTCAATTCGAGCTATTGGAGAAAATATTTCATCATAATAAATCCCTTCTTCCTGATTGTAGCCTTGAACTACCAGCTTTGCCTTGGTTCTTGTTGTATTTCCAAACTCGTCAAGTTTGTTGCTGAATGCCCACCTGGTTCTGATGATGGTTTGATCTGCAGGTCGAGGAACCAGGTGTCGTACCTTATTCCTTTCAAATTGATGTAGCTCCTCTTGTATGGTTATGATCCAGCCTGTATCTTTCAACGCTTCTTTGATATTTTTGGGATCTATTTGGGAAAGAAAGGCTGAGAAGGCAAGTGAATTTCTTGCTTTTGATTTGGTTTGAAATCCTAAGCCAAGAGGAGTGATGTCGTTAAGAGGATGTGAGCTTTTGTGCTTCCAGTTGGTACCTAAATCTCATTGGTAGAGGGACCAGGTATGTCTGACTGAAGTTCTTGGGCGCTTATTACTTCTGCAAGTGGAGTACCTTAGACTGCATCAACAACTCTGTTTTTAGCTTCAGTTGTTGTGATTGAGGGAGCAGGTTCTTCTTCAATGGATGGAGATGTATGTGCATCATCTAAACTGGATTCCTTGACATGGATCGTCATATCTGCCTTTCCATTTTCCATGTCAATTACTTCACCTGGAACAGATAAAGGCTCTCTATCTTGATCAACATGTCCTTCTCACATGAGAGTTGAGCTTCATCAAAGATCACATGTATGCTTTCTTCGACTCATTGAGTTTTTTTGTTGTATACTTTGTAAGCTTTGCTTTGAGATGAGTATCCCAGAAAAATTTCTTCATCACTTTTGGCATCGAACTTTTCAAAAGCTTCCTTTCCATTGTTGTGAACAAAGCATTTCACCCAAAAGTTGTTAGATGTGTCTACTTCGGCTTCCTTCCATTTAGCAGTTCATATGGAGTTTTGATCAGAAGGGACCGGATCATGCACCTGTTCACTAATTAGCACTCAATATTGACAGCTTCTACCCATAAATACTTTGCGATGCCACTGTCAATTATCATTGTTCTTGCCATTTCTTCAAGAGTTCTATTTTTCATCTCCACAATACCATTTTGTTAAGGTGTTAGTTCTTGGATCTGAAAAATTGTGAGTGATGCCATTTTTACTGTAGAACTTAGGGGTGTTCATAAAAATCCGAAAAACCGAACCAAACCGAAAACCAAACCAAACCAACCAAAAAAATCAATACTTTTTGGTTTGGTTTGGTTTTCGTTTTAAAATTTAAAAATCGATCAAATTTGATTTGGTTTTAGTTTTAATAAAAAAATAAACCAAACCAAATATAGGAGTAGCTATTTTAAATTTAGAATTACACCTATATATATGTATACTTTTATACAAAGTTTTAAAATTTTATAGTAAATGTTAATCGTTTGCACTTTTAATACAGTTCTTTACCTTTACATTCTAGTTTGATTGGTAGTTTTCTTTTGTTAAGTATAAGAATCTATTTCATGTTAAAAATAATATATTTTTAATTGGGTTCTTAAATTATTCATCACTATTGAATTCAATTATCATCAATATATCTTGGTAAATAAAAGATTTCTCAAAGGACAATTGATTTGATAGTATTTCATTAAAAATTTGATTGCCGAAATATGTGTTTGGTAGTATATGTCTTATATTTAAGAAAAAACCCGACAAATAACCGAAAAAATGAAAAACTGACATAAACCAAATTGAAAAAAATTGACTTAATTGGTTTGGTTTGGTTCTAATATTTGAAAAACCGGCTTACTTGGTTTGGTTTCTTTTTAGAAAAAAAACAATTCAAACCGAACCATGAACACCCCTAGTAGAACTCATCGAGTTTGCCATTGTCAAACTCTGTCACATGATCAGACCAAATGCAGGCTACTTTATTACCCATCTTCACCTGGATCTTCTTGACAAAAGCAACAAACACTTCAAAGGTTTCATCCTTAGTCCTGAGGAATAAAGTCCAGGTGAATCTGGAATAGTCATCAACTATCACAAATATGTACTTCTTTCCTCCTCTACTTGGCACCCTCAAAGGTCCACAAAGATCCATGTGAAGGAGATCAAGTGGCCTTGAGGTGCTGACTTCCTTTTTGGGCTTGAATGAAGATCTGACTTGCTTCCCTTTTACACATGCATCATATACTTTGTGATCCTTGAAGCTTGACTTGAGCAGACCACGAACCAGGTCCTTCCTAACTAATTTGTTCAACAACGTGAAATTGCACGACCTAGCCTCCTGTTCCATAATTCAGCACCACTTAGACAACTTAGATCACCATTCTCCAGAGACTCAAAATCAACTACATAAATATTCTTGTATCTTTTTGACACTAGCACCACCTCACCAGTCACCAGGCTTGTGATTGTATAGATTTTTGACATAAATTCCACTTTGTTTCCCTTGTCACAGATTTGGGAAACGCTTAGCAAGATATATTCAATCTGTTCACGTAGTGCACACTTTCGATTGAGTGAGAGAGAGACTTCCAAATCCTTCTGACTTCCAGAATGTATCCCTTCTTGCCATTTCCAAAGGATACACTCCCTCCTTGTAGGGCCTTAAGTGAAAGGAAATCATTTGTACTTCTAGTCATATGCTTTCAGCAGCCACTGTCCATGTACCATTGTAGGATGCTTCTTTTCACTGTTTCCTGCACAAGAAAAATTAGGAGTTAGCTTTAGGAACCCAAACTAATTAGGGTCCTTTGTAATGATGAAAGGGGTGAATAAGGGATCTTTTGGTCCATGTGGGTATTATGCGGTTTTATACGAGATACCAGGTTCTCTACCAGTAGTTACTTTTACAACAACAGATTTGTTTTTTTGCTGTGACTGAAATTTGGCCTTACAGTTTTCTTTAAGGTGCCCATTGTTACCACGGTGAGTACAAAGCCAATTGTCAAGCACAGTAACGCACTTGCTATGAGGGTCTTAGGAAAATTTTCCCTTTGAAACCCAATCTCGTGCTTGTTTCCCCCATTGTTGGTATACATGGCAGTGATAGCATCACAGGAACATGTCCACTTGAGTGATTTTTAAAGATCACTCTTCACTCTACCCAGTTCTTCCTGAAGTTGTTTGTTTCTCTCAAGCTCAGCACACAGACTAGACTTCACTGAATTTAACTCACTTTCAAGCTTAATGTGTCCCTTACTTGCAACTTCCTTTCCTTTTTGAGAATTTTCAAGACTACTCTCCATTTTAAGTTCCCCAATTGTTTTCTTCAAATCCATTATCTCTACTAGGAGGCCATCTCTCTCATGCTCAATGCTAGCAACTTTCTAAATTAAGGCACCTTTTTCCATACTTACACTCTCAATGGTCTCTTTTAGGTCCACCATAATAGCCATAAGATCATTTTTTTTCTTGTTCTAGATATGCAACTTTTTTTTATCTAAGACATCTCTTTCTTTCTTAAGGTTCTCAATTGTCTCCCTTAAATTAACTGCAACTACTACTAGGTCATCTCTAGACTGTTTTGCTTCTCCTAGTTCAACTGTTAAAGCAACTTTGTCATTTATAAGACTATGATAAGCATCGATTAACACATTTTTAAAAGACATGAGTTTCTTAGGAGAATAAGATTTCATATTTCTCTAAACATCCAGAAAATTTACCTCATCATCATCTTTATTTTCATAATCATATTGGGCCATCAAAGAGAAAATTGAATCATACTTGGTTCCTTCACTTTCTACTACCATCATACAGTTGTTACCTGGTTCATCATATTCTCCATATTCACTTGACAAATCTTCCCATGCAGCAAGAGCTTGTCTCACGATATTGTCAGCGATGTCTTTTCTATTGAAGCATCTATGAAGAATCGGGTTCCTTTTGGCTGCTTTGTTAGAGTTGTTCTTGTACTGATCTTGCTTTAGGAGAGGGCAATCATTGATGAAATGTCCTGGCTTGCCATATTTATGATGGAGGTCATAATTCTTTGGCTTGCTAGAACTTCCATTTTTTGGAATGCCTCCATTCCTACGAACCATTTTCTGGAATCTTCTTATCAGGTATGCTATATCACCATCCTCACCACTTGAATAATTGCTTTCTGTTTTGAGGACTAGATTCTTCTCCCTTTTCGGCTCTCTTCTTTCACTGTCCTTCTTTTTCTTCTTCATTTCATATGTTTTTAGATTGCCAACAAGCTCATCAATAGTTAGCTCATGCAAGTCTTTCGCATATGTAATGGCGTTCACTTTGCTTTCCCAAGAATTGGGCAGCACATTGAGGATTTTTCTAACCAACTTGTTTCTTGGAATAGTTTCACCAAGAGAGTGAAGCTCATTAATGATGGAGGTGAACCGGGTATGCATATCTTGGACAAATTTATCATTTTTCATCCTGAAGAGATCGTATTTAGTTGTGAGCATGTCGATTTTGGATTGCTTGACCTGTGTTTTTCCTTTGTGAGCTGTCTGAAGGGCTTCCTATATTTCTTTGGATGAATGACATGCCGATATCCTATTTTATTCATTAGGACCAATGCCACACACCAAAATTTTCTTTGCACGGAAGTTCTTCTATATGGTCTTTCTATCAGCATCATTGAATTCTTTCCTTATGTTGGGAATGGCTATAGATGGGACACCAAGGTTCTTAGTAGGGACAAAGGGTCTATCACATATGACATCCCATAGCTCAGAATCTTCAGCCATGATGAAGTCGTGCATCCTAGTTTTCCACCATCTATAATACTGTCTATTGAACCTAGGTGGTCTGTAAGTAGATTGGCCTTCTTCGAAGTTTGGAGGAGCAGCCATGAGGATCCTTTCTAGGTGTTAACCTGATAGAAAGAACCCATTCTGATACCAATTGATAGAATATAAGGGCCCATTAAACTCTATAGAGAATCAGGTTCTCTATCAATTCCACTAGAACACATTCACACAGTAGCAAGTAATTCACAATAGGAATTTTACATGGAAAATTTCTAGCTCAACGTGATTAAAAACCATGACATAGCCTTTTAGGATTTCAACTTCACTACTGAATAACTTTTAGATTACAACCTATGTAACCTAAGAATAAACCTGTTAATCTCTTACTAACTTGTAATACTCTATTACAAGCCACTTTGCAACAACTCTATTACAAAGACTTTACAACTCGACTAGCTCTAGCTAAGACTCAAACACACACGGGTTTAAGATTTATAAAAGGGTTCCTACAGAATGCTTCTAAACAAGCTAAGTAGGAAATACAATTGAAGAACTATTATAAAGTTACAACTCAACTAAGGATATACAATGACTTGATGTGGGAACTGGTCCGTAGTTATTTTGTTCTTTGTTCTTGAAGCACCTGAAACTTGCTTGCTGGATGGTCACGTGACTGAGCTTGAGTAAAAACTCTAAGTGTTGAAGTGTGGTGTTTTACCTTCCTTAATTGTAGTAATACACATGTGACATCATTCACAATAATGTAAGCAAGGTAGGTAAAAAGTCTTCCACTTAAATTT
This sequence comes from Nicotiana glauca, assembly GCA_026770625.1. NCBI lineage: Eukaryota > Viridiplantae > Streptophyta > Magnoliopsida > Solanales > Solanaceae > Nicotiana > Nicotiana glauca. The sequence continues at coordinate 34,944 of MU773218.1, forward strand.
GACTGTTGCACTATTCATGTACTGTAGCGTGTGCGGGCAGCAACTTTCTAGATGGAGAGTTGACTTCATACAATCACCTCGGGAACTGGTAAGGACCTATTCCCTTAGCTGTTCCTTCTACTCTGAAGAGTTGAACATATCCCAAACTGGATCCCAACGTGGAATCTTGTGATCTTAAGGTCTTGTGAATGTGTAACAGGTTTCTTATCTGGTTCTGGATAGTAAGTTTGTTAAATCATCAAAATATAAAATAAAGTAATTATGACCTATAGAACAAAGTACTTGTAACCTATCAGTCTTGTCATACCACCTCTACAATGTACCTCCTGGATTATCATTCTAGCAATACCTACACTAGTTCTTTGCCTTTGGTGGAATGCTCTATAATTCCTTTCTAACCAAATATGATATACAACACTTGCTAGGATAGTCCTGCTTGGGTGTGTCTCCCATTTGCATATGTAATGGTCCAAGTGACTTCCTCGTCCCATCACTATGCTTGCTTGGTTATTCCTTGCCATGAAAGAAGTTTCTACCACACATTTGATGAGTATATACATTCAAAGAACAAGTGTTGATGACTTTCTAGATTAACTTCACATAGTGCAAATGTTTGGTAGGTTACAACACTCCATTTGCTCATTTATGCCTGGTGTATAATCTGCCTTGGATTGCTAGTTACAAAATGAATAGCCATTTGGACATCCTTGATTATTGCATGAAATTAGTCTCCAAGGTACTTTAGGGAGGTGACCTTGTAGCTTTATTATATACCTCCCTAATTGAGTAGCTTTCTGCATGTAGGACTTCTTTTTTTTCACCCCTGCTTCATTTAAGTACTTTGTGGCTTGCCGTGCCTTCTTAATTAACCAAGAAGCTTGATTGACTGTTGCTTCCTAAGGCTCTTTCCCTTTTATATAATAGGCATATATCCATTGGTTCCATAGTCTCTCCTTCTTCTTGCATATGTTCCATAAATATTTTAGGAGAGCAGCCTTGTTCCGTGTCAAAATATCTATAACATTCAGTCATCCTGCAGATTTTGGTAAGCATAGCATGTCCTACGCCACCATAGCCTTCTTTTTTGTATCAGTTTCTTTGATACAAAGAAATATTTTACATATTGTTTCAATCTTATGAAAGATTGTTTTTGGTAGGGGGGAATCTAGGCCTAAAATGATTGTACGGAAGGCAAAACACTCTTCATCAGCTACAATCTTCCTGCGTAGGAAGAGTCCAACTAGTCAACCTTCCCAGCATCTTGTCCAGTAGAGGCTGGCATTTCCCAACTGATAGCTTCTTGGAACTTAAAGGAAATCCAAGATGCCTAAAAGTCAGTATGCCAACAGAAAACCCCAAGTCTTGGATAACTTCTTGTTGAGTTCCAGTGAAACTCCTCCAAAGTATATGCTACTCTTGATGTGATTTGCAATGAGTCTTGATACCTTAGAGAATTGTTGAAAGCATGTATACAACATCTTTATTGAGATTGCATCACCTCTATAGAATAGAAACATGTCATCTGCAAAGCTGAGTTGCACTATGTGTATCTCCTCACATCTAGGATTGAAATTAAAATCTGACTTCTCTTTTATGGTATTCAACAATCTAGTTAGATATTTAATTGCCAAGACAAAGAGGTATAGGGATATTGGATCCCCCTGTCTTACCCCTCTCTTGGCAGCAAAAATGGTAGGGATTCCATTAATGATAACGAAACATGACATTGTTTTGACATACCCCATGATCCATCCTACAAATTTATCAGGGAATCCCAATCCTGTAAGCATATGTTCAAGAAACACCCACTCTATAGAATCATATGCCTTCTCCATCTCTATTTTTAGCATACATCTAGGTGATATTCCTTTCTTGCCATATCCCTTGACTAATTCATAACGAAGAAGTACATTATTAACCAACATTCTACTAGGAACAAATGCAGCCTGGCTTTAATCAACTAGGATATCCAACACAGGTTACATTCTACTAGTAAGCATTGCAACAATTTTAGATAGAATAGTACAAAATGAAATAGGCATGTATTCCTTAATTGATGAAAGGTTTTTCACTTTAGCGATGAGGGTAGCTGAGATAGTACGTTGATACCCAATTTTTACCTATATATTTTTTATACACATATATATTTTTAAAATAGCATATATGCATATATAAGCATGCACAAATTTTTTTTATAATTTTTTCTATAATTTTAAAGGCTTTGAATTGATTTATTTCTTCTCTTTTTACTTATAAAATTTCCAATAATTATCTCTCAAATTATTGTTGTGGTAATTTAGCCATGTAATTTCTATATTTATGCCAAAATAATTCTTAAGTATTTTTAGTGCATTTCTTATAAGGGCATTTGCATTTTTAAGCTAATTTGTATATATTTGCAATACTAGCCCTATTAATGCATAATTATATTTTTGATGCATAAAATGATCTTCTATATTTTTAAAAAATATTAAATAGCTATTTTAAATAATTTTAGTACATGAAATTATTTTTTTAGAAATCATTTATTATTTATTATAAATTTATATAGGGTTAAAATGACTATTTAAAACTTAGCCAAATTTATTTCAATTTCAGCCTAAATGCAACCCAATACCCCATCCCAATTTCTAATTAAATTACCTGACCCACACCCTAAATACACTTACCCGATCCAAGACCCCATCAGATCATGGTCGTTGATCTAAAAGATCAACGACCCTCGTTAAACCTGCCCTTTTTATTCCTAAATGACCCCCAACCCTAATCATTTCTATACACTCGCCGCCTAAAATCCTCTCTGCTCTCAAAATACTCTCAACTTAATCCTAATCTTCAAACGCCGACCTCCTGTCACGACCCTAAACCGGTCCGGTCGTGATGACGCCTCTCGTGAAGACAAGGCCAGCCGACACAACACCCATATCAACCCTTTAATCATTAAGAGCCATTTTAAACCTTTAATTGAACAATATTTCATAATATAAGTCTGAATAAAATGCGGAAATAACATACAAGCCCGACATCGGGGTGTCACTAGTCATGAGCATCTATCAAGGTCTGGATACAACAAGAGTATGAGAATGTACTAAATACAGTAATAGAAGTGAGAGGAAGGAAGCGGTGCTGCGAACGTCGCACAACCACCTTGCTAACTCTGCTGACTCCACGTCTGAGCAACCAGCACCCGCTACCGGGTTCTGAAATACCTGAATCTGCTCACGAGGTGCATGGAGTAATGTGAGTACTCCAACCCAGTAAGTAATAAGACTAAATAAAGACTGAGCAGTAGGAAACAATAAATCCACATTTTTTACATTAGGCTCAATAAGCACTGCAGGCTTTCAAATCATAATACGAGTCAATCGTCTCATTTCAAATTAAGCTCTTTTTGGTAAAAATCCTTTAAAATACCTTCCGACAATTTCAGTAGGGGTTCAATACCATTTGTAATAAAAAGGATGAAAATCATAATCGGCCCCTCGGGCAAAACGTAGTTAGTAAAATAGCCCCTCGGGCAAAACCGCAATCATAAACACCTCATAACTTGAAAATCTCAATGGAAATAACCAATGCCAAATCAGTGATTAAATTTTGAACATCTCATAAACCCCAATTTAAATAAAAGTTGTTTTAAAACATTTGTTCAACATTTCAACAGAGGCTCAATATAAAGATAAGTGAAAACAGTCACTAAATCAACATATTCAATAGAAACTCATTTTAAAGAGGAGCGAAATCAACAAGTTTATAAACAGGCCTCTCAGGAAAGGTATCACTCATGTGCATATATATGTAACGCCCCTTGGGTCAGCCTCTCTGTCACTCGTGACTCATCTCATACCAATCAATACTCGCACTCAAAATTCATCTTCAATAGGTACTATATAGTAATTGCTGTGGCGTGCAGCCCGATCCATATATCGCTGCGGCGTGCAGCCCGACCCATCTATCGCTGCGGCGTGCAGCCCGACCCATATATCGCTACGGTGTGCAGCCCGATCCATATATAGCTGCGGCGTGTAGCCTGATCAATATATTATTGCGGAGTGCAGCTCGATCTATGTATTTTGTCGACGACGCTCACTGGGTGTGTGCACACTCCGGGAGGGGCTCCTACAGACCAAGCGCTATATCGTTACGACGTGCAGACCAATCCAACATATCGCTGCAGCGTGCAACCCGATCCAACATATCGTTGCGTCGTGCAGCCCGATCCATATAAGTATCGCTGCGGAGTGCAGCCCGATCCATAGATATATAATCCTCACAACTAGGCCCTCGGCTTCTCTCAGTCATTAACCTTACTATCAGACTCTCAGTGTATATGAGTCATCAATATCACAATCAGATCATCGGTCTATCTTAGTCATCATCTCACGATCACTCGGACCATCAGTAAAACAGGGAACTCAGCTTAAAATAGTTTCCACATTTTTATAAGAATATAGTGATAAAGTCAGATTTGAGTGATAAACAAGTAAAACATGAATGGGGATATTCTTTCAAACAAATAGTGTGAGTAAAGATAGTAAAAATACCCCTAAGGGTCTCAACAAGTCGGCACAAGGCCCCAAACATGGCATACAACCCAAATATAATAACATCAAACAATTAACTTTCAAATACGCATTAAAAATAATCATTCGGGATGGACTAGGTCACAATCCCCACCGGTGCTCTACCCCACGCTCGTCATCTAGCGTGTAAGTCATCTCAAAGTAATACAGTAAGGTGAAATTTGGGGTTTCATACCCTCAGGACAGTATTTACAATCGTTACTTACCTCGAACCGGTGAAATTTCTATCTCGCTATGCCTTTGCTCCTCAAATCGGCCACCACGCGTGTCGAATCTATCCAAAATCAGCGTGAATACATCACAATATGCTAAGGGAACAAATCCCAAGCAAAAACAATCAATAATGGGCACAAATCCCGAAATTACCAAAACCCGAGCCCCGAGACAACTTCTCAAAACTCATAAATTTTCACATCATTAGATTACTTATCCCTCCACTAGTCTATGCATATAAAGAACACCAAAATCGAAGTCCAAATGACCCCTCAAATCCCAATTTAAAATTCCAAAATTCCAAGCCCTAGTTCTTCTATTTTTGGCTTAGTTTCCATAAATTTCTAGGTAGATTTCACAATAAAAACGAGTATTAGGTTCAAACACTTTACCTCCAATTGATTCCCCTTGAATCCCTCTTTAATCTCCACTAAGAAGCTCTCAACATGATCAACCATGGAGGAAAAATGACCCAAAATCGCGGATGAAGTGACTTAAAATGTTCTGTTCAGCACTGACCATTCCTTCATCGCGATCGTGGCACATGCCTCGCAATCGCGAAGCACAAATCACCAGGCCCTCCACCTTACTCTACGCGAACGCGGTGAGGCCTACGTGAATGCGATACTCAAAACTACAAAACTACGCGAACACGGATAAATCCACGCGAACGCAATGAACAAAGATCCTCATACCACAAATTCCTCTACGCGATCGCGATTGCACTCACGCAAACGCGATACATTACATCCCAGCATTCCGAAAACGCGAAGAGCCTATCACGAATGTGAAGGCTAAATTCATGGCCTTTCTCAATCCTTTTATGCGATCGCGATGCACCCCACGCGATCGCAAAAGCTTAATTTCTACAGCACTTGAACACAAAAATCTACAACTTCAAAATACCAAAAATGGTCCGATTGACCACCCAAAACTCACTCGAGGCCCTCGGGACTTCAACTAAACATACCAACATAACCCATAACGTCATTCAAAATTATTCCAATCATCAAAACACCTCAAACAACATCAAATTATTCAAAACTCATCGAATTCAAGCCTAAGTTTCCAAAAACTTCCGAAATACACTTTCGATCAAAAACCCAAGCAAACGACGTCCGAATAACCTGAAATTTTGCACACACATTCCAAATGACATAACAAAGCTACTGCAACTCTCAGAATTTCATTCCGATCTCTATATCAAAATCTCACCCACCAACCGAAAAATGCCGAAATCTCATTTTCGCCAATTCAACCCTAAACCTTCCACGGACTTCCAAAATGCATTCCGATCACGCTCCCAAGTCCCAAATCACCTAACGGAGCTAACAAAATCATAAAAATTTCGATCCGAGCTCATACACAAATAAGTCAACTCTTGGTCAAACCTTTCATATTTAAAGTTTTCAACTGGGACTGTTCTTTCAAATTCATTTCGATTTCCGTGAAAACCAAAACCAACAATCTACATAAGTCATAACACATTACACGGGGCAAGCCATGCCCGAGAACTGGCAATCAAAGTGAAAAAGCTCAAAACGACCGATCGGATCATTACATCCTCCCCCACTTAAACACACGTTCGTCCTCAAACGTACTCGGAGTTGTTCTAAGAGCCAAGCAATCGCTGGCTAACCTTACCATACACATATCCAGGGGTGACCCAACATCACCCTATCTCACATAGGTTCGGTAACACAACATAACTGAAATTTCACAATCAGTTCTAGGCCATAAACCATAAAACCACATTTTTGCTTCTAAACCCCTCAACACGATCCGAATCTCACATTTATACTGTGGATAAGTCCAAACAAGTTGTAACAATCATATCTGCTATCTCAGGCATAGTCACATGATATACCACATAACTCAAACACTCGCAGCGATAACTTCTAATCACAGCAGCTGCACATAACAACCAAATACTGATAGAAAACCTCTTAACAACTAAAGTCTCATTCCAATACTGCCATATACTGCTAACGATAAATGAAACACGCAATGAACCATAACCATTTTCTCAGATCACCCATTCATGAAGTCACTTCTCCTCTGACAAATACCATAGCAAATTTCTGAGTCGAACCTCGATATTTATCCATCAAACATGTTGAAATCGAATCTGTTTGTATTCATTGCAGACCCCAACAATCTCATCTAATCCAACACAGTTACTCTAGTGACATGACACATCAAAAATAGGCTAAAGCCACAACTTGTGCAGCCCGCGCACCAATAAGCAACAATCCAAACATACTCACATCATGAAACTGACTCAAATGAAAGAATTGTACCTCAAGCTCACCAGTACCATCACAAAACACAGCTGAGAACCCATCTCACATCATAGAAATAGAACATACTAATCTAACCCGCAAGGTCATATTTCCACATAGATTCGCTACCACGCGCGATCCTATCCAAACATTGCTCCACATAAACACCCCAAGTCACTATGCTCAAAATCGACAACCACACTCAATTGATGTATAGAACCAAAGCAAATCATTACACCTACGGTGAAATAAATGATATACACCACGGAAACCTGATAGGACATAACCGATACCCTATTCACTGAGCAACTCCCAATTACTCTTCCCGCTCGACTTCCATTATGAAAATCCGATATAACCGCACCATAGGTGCCTATAACCAACAGATCATAACGTCTCACAACACAGAAAGGTAACTCATCAATCCCCCTAATTGCTCATAGCTCAAACAATCGAGTCAACACATCCTTCGCCAACAGCAACTCTAAGTCAACAAAACCATCTCAATGCCGGACACATATCCGTATAGGTCTACCAATGGACCACATATCAACTCCAGTTACACACAACAGATAAATAATCCTTCGAAGGTCCACAATGACTGAATCATAGCACATACTAATATCTAACTAACTTACCACATTTTGCCATCCACAACCACAAACTAACCTACATATGAGAACTTCCAATATCTAAGTCCATAAGACATATGTATTACCATATCTGATCCCAGTTACGCCACTCGCATACATAACTCACCTCTAGTACTCAATCATTCCATGAGAGATACTCTAAGATTCTTCTGTGCTTCCAAGCAAACTCGAATATCAGCAGCTGATCTGACAAGAAGTGCCACATTACTACCGAAGTACCATCAACTTAATCATATTGCCTCTTTCTGAAACATATACCCTCGTCAAATTACCTCAATTAGCATTACCACTTCCTTAATCATCTGAAGATCATTTCTCAATTCATTTGAAGCTCATTTCTCTATTTATCTGAAACTGCCCATGCTGCCTAAGAATTTATGACCTTCTAATCAAATCTGAATCGCGACCTTACACATGCAAATCTCAATCTTACACAACATACCGCATAAACTGTACTATCCGAGGATAACATGAAAACTTTATCTCCCTTCCGAGTCACAGATATCTACGCACTCAACTAGTCAAGAACTTTCTATTATTCCCATCTAGAAGAAAAATCACTATACATCCCATGCTCGGCATGCCCATAGAAATTATACGTCTCCAAACCACAGAAAAACCCATCAAGAACTCTCCGAGTTCCTTTTGCACAAATCGGACATGTCAGGACTGAATCCTTCCAACTCGATCAAGCTAAGCAAGCCATCAAAACCTAAGAGCATCACCGCAAAATACCTGAAAGAACTCATTACCTCGAACACACACAAGGAATTAATCACATCCTTACCATACTGATTTGGTCTACTATCAAGCTACTCCATCTATCTAAATTTCCTTCTACTTCATCTTTAACTTGATATTCCTTCTTGTTGTAGCCCACAATGCCTCAACCCGGGCTTGCCACACGATACCCCAACATAAAACCACACTGACTAAGACCCATAAGCCGCTGAATACTCTCTCAAATATTCCCCGAAACACCACATTCCAGAATACTTTACTCTGAAGAACTTCCTGCGAATCTAAGTTCGTTACCTTTACTTTCATGATAATGTTACATAATATCCCATAATTAATATAGAATTACCATAAGTCTTAACCTCTTCCAATGAAAACTCAGTCTCTAACCACACATACAACTTTAAAGTACCCGATTGTTCCCTGTAGAATATTAAACACATTAGAACCATTCTTAAGAGTCATTTAATCTTATTCAAATGCAATTCACCTGGCCTAACGAACAGAACCATCTGTGCCTCATTGGCACTCCGGCACCGTAGAATGAAATCCTCATCCCAATACGACCAAGCAACTTCATACTCTATACACTGAGCATTATCTACCAACATAGCACATAACTGTGCAATCCGCAAATCAATAGCAAACTCCCCCACTTGTCTCGCAGCCCTAGACCGAAACACACCCAATAACTCATAACGCATATACTCTATTGCTGCCATAATATCATAGTGAGATTAAACTCAATCCTTCATAAGCTTGTGAAAAATAGACCATTCGGCACTTAAATCTTCGACAAACCTCGCACTCATTCTTGCAACAGTTAAGCCCACTCTCTTAAGAGACCCAAAATTCAAATTTCAACATTTACATTTCACTTGCACATGGGATTTTCTAACAGTCACATAAGGGTCACACAACCCCAAAATTTCTCGCAGGAGATACCCCACCTGATTTGCCTTCAATTACCACTTTTGTATACCTTCCACCGTCATAAACTGTACACAGTCACTTAGTCTTCCTGAGTCTGAACTCGCCACAATATAAAATTTTACTTCACTCTCAGCTGGGAAACATGAAAAGATCCCTCATACGCCCATAACTCGGGGCTATACCTCAAGTCAAGATGGAATTCCAGCACCTAATAGTTCAACTATCCTTCATTAGGACTTTCCCGTCACTCCCACATCATATAGATACATCTTGTAGCACAAACATACTCATCTCATAGCCACGACCATCACTTCCACTAACAGGGACACTACCAAACATATAAGTTCAAAATACTTGTTCATACAATCAGCACCTCGGTGCTCAAGACATAGGCGAAGATCCAGCCTCAAGTCCTCTAGACTGGCCCAACATAAACTCACAGAGATCACATCTCACCCCTCGATCGGGGAATCACAAGCCATCAAGGCACATCTGATACTGAGCGGTCATGCGCGCATATAAATGCGTGGAATGAATTTCAAGAGTTACTTTTCAAGCTGAATCAAGGACGCACGATAAGAATTCAAGAATGTGAAGTTTTCCTAAAGGTTCCGCAGCCTCTTGAGGATAAATAAAAATGTCTCCGTACCGATATACGAGACTCTCTAAACTTGCTCATGACTTGTAAGACCTATATAACCTAGGCTCTGATACCAACTAATCACGACCCTAAACCGTCCCGATCGTGATGGCGCCTCTCGTGAAGACAAGGCCAGCCGACACAACACCCATATCAACCCTTTAATCATTAAGAGTCATTTTAAACCTTTAATTGAACAATATTATATAATATAAGTCTGAATAAAATATGAAAATACATACAAGCCCGACATCGGGGTGTCACTAGTCATGAGCATCTATCAGGGTCTGAATACAACAAGAGTCTGAGAATGTACTAAATACAGTAATAGAAGTGAGAAGAAGGAAGCGGTGCTACAAACGTCGTGCAACCACCTTTCTAACTCTGTTGACTCCATGTCTGAGCAACCAACACCCACTACCGGGTTCCGAAATACCTGAATCTGCACACGAGGTGTTGGGAGTAATATGAGTACTCCAACCCAGTAAGTAATACGAGTCAATAAAGACTGAGCAATAGGAAACAATGAATGCAAATTTTTTTACATTAGGCTCAATAAGCACAACAGGATTTCAAATCATAATACGTGTCATTCGTCTCATTTTAAATTCAGCACTTTTTGGTAAAAATCCTTTAAAATACCTTCCAGCAATTTCAGTAGGGGTTCAATACCATTTGTAAAAAAAAGGATGAAAACCATAATCAGCCCCTTGGGCAAAACGTAGTTAGTAAAACAGCCCCTCGGGCACCGCAATCATAAACACCTCATAACTTGAAAATATAAGTGGAAATAACCAATGCCAAATCAATGATTAAATTTTGAACATCTCATAAACCCAGTTTAAATAAAAGTTTTTTTAAAACATTTGTTCAACATTTCGATAGAGGCTCAATATAAAGATGAGTGAAAACAGTCACTAAATCAACATATTCAATAGAAACTCATATATAAAGAGGAGTGAAATTAAAAAGTTCATAAATAGGCTTCTCAGGCAAGGCATCACTCATGTGGATGTATATCTAACGCCCATCGGGCTAGCCTCTCTGTCACTCTTGACTCATCTCTTACCAATCAATACTCGCACTCATCATTCACGCTCAATAGGTACCATATAGTAATCGCTGCAGCGTGCAGCCCGATCCATATATCGTTACAGCATGCAGCTCGATCCATATATCGCTGCGGCATGCAACCCGATCCATATATAGCTGCAGCGTGCAGCCCAATCTATATATCGTTGTGGCGTACAGCCTGATCCACGTATTTCATCAACGACGCTCACTAGGGGTGTGCAGACTCCGAGAGGGGTTCCTACAGCCCAAGCTATATCACTGCGGCGTGCAGCCCGATCCAATATATCGCTGCAGCGTGCAGCCAGGGCGAATTTACATATAAAAATTGGGTGCTCGATCACCCATTAACCTTGACACGGAATATGTATAGCTATATATATAATTTAGGGAAAAGGATATAATATAATAGCAAGAACCCACGTAAGAAAAGGCGTGATGGGTGCTTTGGTTATTCTGGTAATGAAGGGCTCTGAAAGCCTAAGGGCGAGGGATCGATTCTCCATCCTAACTTTTTCCTCTATCTTTTCTTATATTATCAAGTACTACTATTTTTCTTTTGCCCCAATCATTAGGTCATATTTTTTGCTCTTTCACTTTTCACTAGCGAATTTTTTTAAGCCAATACTTCTACTTTATTTTTTTGCTTCTGACTTTGTTTTACTATCTTTTGTTACTTTTTCTAATTCACTATAGCTAGAAAGAAAAGAAAGTCTGCTTTAAAAAATAAAGAGTTGCTCCAAAATCGCAAAATTCACTAGTCTTTTCTTTTGCTAATTTTATTATTCATCATAGTTTCACGGCGCCGGTAATATTAGTACTACAGTTTTATCATTAATTTTTTATCGTCGTACATAAATAGTTGCACACTTATACGATGTATTTATAATATCGTTTCAAAATTGAGCACCCACGAATCCAAAATCCTGGATCCGCCACTGCGTGAAGCCCAATCCATATAAGTATCGCTGCGACGTGCAGCCCGATCCATAGATATATAATCCTCACAACTAGGCCCTCGGCCCCTCTCAGTCATTAACCTTACCATCACACTCTCAGTCTACATCAGTCATTAATCTCACAATCAGACCATCAGTCTATCTCAGTCATCATCTCACAATCACTTGGACCATCAGTAAAACAGGTAACTCAGCCCAAAACAATTTTCACATTTTTTTAAGAATATAGTGATAAAGTCAGATTTGAGTGATAAACGGGTAAAACATGACTGTGGATATGCTTTCAAACAAATAGAGTGAGGAAAGATAGAAAAAAATACCCCTAAGGGCCTCAACAAGTCAGTACAAGGCCCCAAACATGGCATACACCCTAAATATAATAACGTCAAACAATTAACTTTCAAATACTCATTAAAAATAATCATTCGGGATGGATTAGGTCACAATTCCCAGCGGTGCTCTACCCCACGCTCGTCATCTAGTGTGTAAGTCACCTCAAAGTAATACAACGATGTGAAATTCGGGGTTTCAAACTCTCAAGACAGTATTTACAATCATTACTTACCTTGAACCGGCAAAATCTCTAGCTCGCGATGCCTTTGCCCCTCAAATCAGCCTCCACGCGCGTCGAATCTATCCAAAATCAGAGCGAATACATCACAATATGCTAAGGGAACAAGGCCCAAGCGAAAACAATCAATAACGGGCACAAATTCTGAAATTACCAAAACCCGAGCCCCGGGCCCAATTCTTGAAACTCAAAATTTTTCACATCATTAGATTACTTATCCCTCCACGAGTATATGCATTTAAAGAACACCAAAATCGAAATCCAAATGACCCCTCAAATCCAAATTTAAAATTCCAAAATTCCAAGCCTAGTTCTTCCATTTTTAGCTTAGTTTCCATAAATTTCTAGGTGGATTTCACAATAAAAACGAGTTTTAAGTTCAAAAATCTTACCTCCAATTGATTCCCCTTGAATCCCTCTTTAATCTCTACTAAGAAGCTCTCAAAATGATCAACCATGGAGGAAACATGACCCAAAATTGCGGATGAAGTAACTTAAAACATTCTGTCCAGCACTGACCATTCCTTCATCGCGATCGCGGAACATGCCTCGCGATCGCGAAGCACAAATCACCAGGCCCTCCACCTTACTCTATGCGAACGCGGTGAAGCCCACGCGAACGAGATACTCAAAACTGCAAAACTATGCGACGGGCAAAGATCCTCAGACCCCAAATTCCAATACGCGATCGCGATTGCACTCACGCGAATGTGATACATTACATCCCAGCCTTCCGCGAACGCGGAGACCCTATCGTGAATGCGAAGGCTAATTTCCTGGCCTTCCTCAATCCTTCTACGTGATCACGATGAACCACACGCGATCGCGAAAGCTTAATTTCTGCAGCACCTGAACACAAATATCTGCAACTTCAAAATACCAAAAATGGTCCGATTGACCACCCGAAACTCACCTGAGGCCCTCTGGACTTCAACCAAACATACCAATATAGCCCCTAACATCATTCAGACTTTTTCCAATCATCAAAACACCTAAAACAACATCAAATTACTCAAAACTCATCGAATTCAAGCCTAAGTTTCCAAAAACTTCCGAAATACACTTTCGATCCGAAATCCGACCAAACGAAATTTTGCACACACATCCCAAATGACATAATGAAGTCACTGAAACTCTCGGAATTTCATTCCGACATCTATATCAAAATCTAACCCACTAACCGAAAAATGCCGAAATTTCATTTTCGTCAATTCAACCCTAAACCTTCCACGGACTTCCAAAATACATTACGATCACACTCCCAAGTCCCAAATAACCTAACGCAGCTAACCAAATCATAAAAGTTTTGATCCGAGCTCATACACAAATAAGTCAACTCTTGGTCAAACCTTTCTTATTCAAAGCTTTCAACTGGGACTGTTCTTTCAAATTCATTTCGATTTCTATGAAAACCAAAACCAACGATCTACATCAGTCATAACATATTAAACGGGGCAAGTCATGCCCGAGAACTGGTGATCAAAGTGCAAAAGCTCAAAATGACTGGTCGGGTCGTTACACCTCCCATCTCCGGCCATCTCCGGCCATCTCCGGTGACCTCTCTTCGTCTCTTAAACCTCCAATGGCTTCTCTTATGCTATTCTTTCCTTCTATAAGGCCCTCAACGGTCCAGGTCCATGCTGACTTCCATCTAGGGTTCATCTCCTACTTGTCCCTGGCTATTCGAGTGTGATTTCAAGCGAAATCATTCTGTGTATACAACGATCTATAAGTTTCTGGACATGTTTCTTCATCTCTATATAGGTTATTTTCAAAACCCTAATTTTTTTTCTATCTAAAATGATTTGAGTTTGTTTCTTGAATGTTTTACACTATCCTTGAGTTTTTTTACAAGAATCATATGATTTCAAGTGTTTCTTCACTTTTTCTAAAACTAGGGTTTTCAAAATCTCTTTTAAAACTTTGTTTAAATGATCTTTGTGTTTAAAATTCTATTTCTCGCATATTTTGACTAATTCTATGAGTTTACTACAACTTTCACTCGCCTATGCTAAAAGCTCTAATATTTTTAGGGTTCCTCGTTTGGTTTTTGAGTATTAGCATGACTGACCGATTCTCATTTTGAGTTTCTGTGATTTCTCATGACTATCCTGCCTTGATATGTTTCTACTAAGTTTCTTAATCTAAACATTCACTGACTCTATTTGCTTGTATTCATTTTGACGGTTCACATCAAGACTTGCATCTTCCTTACTGATTTAGTATTGTTTAACTTTCATGTTTGCTAGAGTTGTGTGTCGATTCTTGACTATCCATGTCTTACTTTATTTATATGTTAAACAAGCTGACTCTTTTTCATGACTTTCTCTTGGATTGAGCTATGTAATATTCTGAATTTCTTGTTTCTTGGTTTGATTTGAACATTTACCCTTAAACCTTAGATTTTTACCTTTCTACTCAATTTAATTGATTTGCTTGCCTTAATTAATTTTCCCTTACCTTGTCTGCATTGTTACTTGATTCTTACTGATTATTTCTTTAATCAGAACTTGATGAACCTAGCCCTAATTACATGTTCTATACTTGCATTATTTGAATTCTTTCCTTATTTGTTATACTCCAGCTATGTATGATTTCTTTCCTTTCTTGTCACCTGCTCTTTACCGTTTGAACTAATTCCCTTAATCAAGGGAGGATCGAACTGATTTTACTCTATGTTCTATAATTACTACAATTTGATTCTTACCTTATTTTACCTAGCTTTCAAACTACTATATATATTGATCTCTTCTACAGTCTTAGATACAGATATTAGCTCATATCTCTCTCACACTCAAAAGCTCTTCTGCTTTTTTGTCACTTACTATTGTTACTAAATTAGCCGGCTACAAGCCAAGGCTAATTATTTCACTCTCATTTTCTTTACCTTTCGTTTACTCTCTTTACTGCTATGTTCTGATTTTAAATTCATATTCTCAAACCAATGTGTTTCATACTGCTTCAGTTTATCATATTCCTAATCTGTTTCTATCTATTGTCTTGTTCTTCAACATGTAATTGACCTATTGCTTTACCTAGTTATGTCTTATGACTTCTAGAATCAGCATGTCTTATGAACTTGTAGTCTGTTTAAATTTTACTCTACCTTGTTTTAAATGTTGGTTCACTTGCTATCTAGTCTCTAGTGTGAACCTCTCTTTGCAAAGTAATTTTGTTACTCTAGGTTGTTTGATTCTATGTTGGTTTTGGAGTTATTATTGTGTTTTATCATTTACTATCCCTAATCCCATGAACCCCCTAAAACACCTATGATTCTATAACCATGTTCTAATCTATGTCTTATTGTCTGCACTATTAGCTACCCCTTTAATTGCAAAGAATGTTGTTTACTTATATTGTGTGTTCCTAGCTCCAATTACCCTTGTATGAAGGTTTATCATTTGAGTGTTGCTGAACCTGTTTTGGCTTTATGTTTGATCTTTTGTTACACAAATCTAGTTAAAAAACTATTTTGCTGAACAATTCTCCTATTTGTAAAACTGCTTCAACTGAGTCTTTTCAAATACAGCTTTCCTATTGAAACCTTTTCAAAAACTATGTCAAGCCCTCTCACTCTACTCTTAAGTCCTTAAGTTCTACCCTCCAGTGTGTGACTGCCTTGGGATCCCTATGCACTGGAGCTGGCTCTTCCACATTGCACCTACTCAGTTTAGGTTGTAAAGTCTAGGTGTGAGCGCTGACTGGGATCCTTGAGATCCTTAGGAAACTTTGACGCACCTAGATAATGATATTGTCTATGGAATTTGGCATTTGAGGTTGTTGGAGGCTTGAGGAATTCATTTGGGCCTATTCAGACTCTTTATAGTGTAACTTCTTCTTTTCCTTTACCTATTTATGTAATTTATTCGGCTGGTCTGTAATAATTATTTGTAAACAACATTGGGGTGATTAGTGAAAAAGGGTGGGAAACTATATCTGTGGGGTAATTTGGGTAGAAACCATGCCTATAGGATCGTTTTAATATACTTGCTATGTTTGCTTTACCATACTAGAAACCATGCCTATAGGACTGAATTGGTTCTAATAATAAAAATCATGTCTATAGGGTTAAATGGCTTTATAATTAGATATCACGCCTATAGAATGTGATCATGTTCATTTCTGTTACAATAGATTTTTACATTTGTTTTCACTAGGAATCATGCCTATATGTTTATAACATCAGCTCTTAACAATTAGATACAATGCTTATAGGAATTAAAATCAGAACTTCTGCTTATAGAATTTAAAATCAACTTAGTTTAAACAAGTTGGTCTAATTCATGTTTGTTCACTTTGAAACTGGCATAATCAGTTGTCAGTTTCCTTAAATGAACTTTTCAAGCACTGCCTTATTTACTATCACTAGACAGTATGCCTATAGGAACTCAAGAGTCCGTTTTAAAAATTGTTCATTGTTTTACTACATCAACGTAGTTATCATGCTTTTAGGACATCACTATTATGTGTTTTAGGCAAGCGTATAAGGAATTTTTTTAAATTCTACAACTCTGAAACTATATTTTTTCTACCTAAAGTCGTTCGAACTTAACAGGTTTAAAATTAGTAGGCAAAGTGATAAGGACCTTACTGTCGTGTTTATAAAAAACAAAGTTCCATATTTCTGTGCATTGACATCCACTTAGATATCATGTTTAGGTCTTTTCTCTAATAAAAACTTATCGTGTTTGTGTTTGAGACGTGTTGCTTATGTGCATTACTTGTGGAGGTGAACTTGGGCCTCTTAACTGCTTCTTTCTGCATTTATCTGTTAAGTCCTATATCTTCTTGCATGTTGCCTAGAATTTTCTCCTTTTAAAACACCTTAGGGGTTGTCTAGAACTGCCCAGATTTAGAGGTCCTAAAACACCTCCAGGGCTACGAGGAAGGGACGGGTAGTGCACTTATAGGATATTGTCAAGGTTACTAGGACGCTTTAGGCTATGACCAAGGGAAGGGACTTGGGTAGGATGGGATATGATGACTACACGCTAATATCACGTGTAGCCCCTCATTGAGGAGTATTTACCGGGCATTGCGTGGGGTGATCCTGTAGGCTAAACAACCTAGGACCCCTCCTTTCCCAAATTCCTTTTGCTTAAAACTTTACCTTTTTTTATGTCTACACAACTTGTTCAAATTCTTTGTCTTATTATTTGAGTCATACAATGTCCAACATGCTTTATTTGCAATTATGTATTTCAACCACTTATTTGTTAAAGGACTAATTCGTAAGCATAAGTTCAGCCGGGAACCACAATTGTGGACCTTGAAGAGTGCCTAACACCTTCTCTTCGAGGTAATTTGAGCCTTTACTCGATCTTTGGTGATGTTGACTAGTCAAACAGAGTTACTTGCAAATAAGTGCCCTAACGCACCTTTAAAATTGTTAGGTGGAGACTCTTCTCTTCTAATACCTTCCTTTAAAAGAGTTGCCACATGACGAAGCTCGCTTTCGAGAGAAATTAGGGCGCGACAACATGGCGACTCTGCTGGGGATATCTTTAGGCTCTTACCATAATGAACTTATTTTTATGAATTAGTCCAAGCATGCTTTATCCTGTACCATTTCCCCTTATTTGAATTTAACTATTTGTTTTCTTTTAAGCATTTATGATTTTCTATCCTTGAAACTAACTTGTCTCTTTGTTTTCTTTTCCCAATAACTGTCTTTCAATTATTTAAATACTGTATTTATTTTTTCCTACGTGAAAAATACTTGACTATATGTTATTAATTGCTGCATAAATCATGCTCCACATCATATTTCACTCGTGCATATCAAATCCTATAGCAACGCTTGATGAGTTGTTGCACTCTTCCTATCTATTACTCTTAAATTCTAAAAGGCTTACTTGTAGTAAAACCAGTCGATCAGCGGTGCAATCGACGGTTCCGTGCCTTCCCCCTCAAGTTGTTCGCTTGAGGGTACCAGTCTAAAACCCCCATAGTAGCCTTACTCTGGTCAAATTGTGCATGCATGATGGTCACACCTAGTCGGATCAATATGTTGTCCACATAATGATCCTTTAAAATAAGCCTTGTCCAAAGGTCCATCGGTGTTTCCATAATCCCAACGGATACAACCACGTTCTGTGTATTAATTTGGAGAACTAAATACCGATATGCTGATCATGAATGTACAAATAGTCAAGTACGGTGGGGGAAGGCCTAACACTTTTATTTTGCAAAAAATGAGGCACGAGGTCCCTAGATTCGGTATGGTTAGCATGTCCTCACTCTTGCTAGACTGGTGGAGGGATCTTCCATCAAGCGACCAAATCAATGAATGGAAAGAGAGAGCCGTCGAAACTAGCGAAAGGCTGGAATATCTGGAATACAGCCTGATGGAATTGGAATGAAAGTTGATGAAGAGATTCAACGACTGCCAGAACGTTGAGGGAAACAAAGGATGACATTTGGCAAAGGCATTCTTACTGATGAACCTACGCGAACTAGGGGATTTAATTGACAAGATCATTCAGCCTGAGGAAGGTCCTTCTTGGACCAAATAGATTAGATTTATTTGCTTTCCTAAAAAATATAATAAGGCCAAGTTCCAGTAGTGACTTGTTTTTTTTTCTATTATCTTGGTGTCGTTTTGAGATTCATCTATTTTTATATTATGAAATGAAGCATTTGTTGGCATTTAAAGTTCTCCAAATCTATTTGTCGCCTACCTCGGGCATAACGAGGCTCCCAAATTAAGATGCGAATTTAAATTTCCGCAATATGTGTTTAAATACTACACACATTAATCCTCACCGACTTGTTACCTTTTGTTTTTCCTTATATTTGATTGTTCTCATCCCCTTAGGTTGGTTCACTTATACTGGTCTTATCAGTATATCATACCAGATCTGGAGGCCGTCCACCTCTTCCTCCTCCAAGCAACACAAAAGGCAGAGAAAAAGCAGAAATGGACGACTTAAGTGGTATCCGAAAGGAGAATATTGAGAACACAGAAACCTCAAACGCCCAAACAAAATATACTGGAACTACAAGGAGAACTTGAGCAGGTTCGCAACTTGACAAACTTGTCACTCACCCCGAATGTCCCTGACATCAATTAACATAACACTCAGAAACCCAGTTTTCTTGAGTTATCCTTTCAAAATATGGGTGCTCAGCTAGATAATTATAGAATTTAAATGGTTTTTTCCAGTCTAGGATGGAGCTTCTATTCGGATATCTAGGGGAGTAGCTTTAAAAATAAGAGTCTATTACCTGAACCTGTATTAGAGACATGTCGAACATCGAGGCAGCATTCACAATAGCTCTATTAATGATATTATACACATGATTATTAGTCCATGTATATGTTCTTTCAACCGTTGGCAATTCATTCATCATGCACTTTTCCATGAATTCTTTGAAGTCCTTGGTTTCATTCTCTTGTACCTCACTTCCATGAATTCAATCTTTAGTAGACAGTATAGAGTTAAAATCACCCGTGATCAACCATGACAATATCATTTGTGCATCCAAACTTCTTAGCCTATCCTACAACTCATCTCTAGCATGTATTGTGTGCAATCCATATACAGATAACAAATGAAACTCTCTTGCATTGAACTTCACTATCCCATGAATCATCTGGGAATATGTATCCAGTACATTAAATTGAATGACACCCGGGTTCCAACAACCCATATTCTACCTCTTGAGCCATGACATGCATTAGTACACCAACTCCAACTTGGATGACCTTAATAATAAGTTTAGCTGCTTTATTATCTTGTACTATGTGTTCATTAATTGCTATCAAACTAATTTATATTTTTCAAAAATAGCTTCATCTCCTTGTGCTTAAAAACCTTATTGAAACCCCTCACATTCCAGGCAACTATCTTCATGCTTGGTAATTGTGAGCGTCCCTATGCCCCCAGGCTCTCCATTCCCAATTGTACTGCATTGTTCTATCTCGGTTAGATTTGAACTCTGTCTATCAGAGTGACCTCCTTCAACCAGCATCTTAAACATATTTATGACAATCATATGGTTGCCATGTTTAGGTACTTGTGGATTTTTTGCTTCTTATCTTCCCTTAAATTCTCTCCAATCTCCATTATCTTCAGAAACTAGTTGTTTTGGTGGTATTCCAGCCTACTTGTTTGAGTATATTGCCTCAATATTTGCTTGATGTTTGGATCTGTTGTTGGCTCCTACCACCTTCCATTATGTTCTCTATTGTTGTAGCTAGGTCTTCTGTTGTGGACTTGCTTATTTTCAATCTGATTTTGCTGATGCCTCTCAGTTTGACACTTATGTCCTACTTGCAAGCATTTGGGACAATAGATTGGCTTCCAATAGTTCTATAATTCTTGTTCAAACATTCTTTCTTTTGGATCCTTAACCTTAACACTACTAGGTAAATCCCTAGTGACATCCACTTCCATAAGGATTCTAGCAAAAGAGATTCTAGCAGAGTTACTCAGCATATAGTGGTTGTCCTAAACCAATCCCAATTTTTTTTAGAGCAGCAGGACTCTAGATACTCAACGGGAGGTTTGGTAATTTCACCTGGATAGGAATTATTTTTAACTCTTCATCATCAAAGTTAAACTCAGGGGTACATGGTTTTAGGATTAGAGGTTTGTTGTTCAGCATATGAGGCCCTATATTTAAGAGTTTATTCCAATCTTCTTCACATTTGAAATTGATCACAAAATAGCCGGCTTTATGGTAAAATACCTTTGGCTTATCCTCAAAGCTACCTTGTGCCGCTACAAATTTCTCCATTGCTCCAATTTTAGGTGTGCCTCCAATCAATGCAACCTTTCATTTCTCATTTTTACTAACGACATTTTCCTGAGTTATTTCAATTACCCTTTTCCCGTTTATAATTACTGGTGGAATAGAAGTAAGATCTATTTCTTTAGCTGCCAGTCTATTACCCCCAAACAAATTTGCCCATGTTTTCCATTAGGGTTCCCCTGGTGCAGTAGCAATTTCCTTTGTGCACCTCCATCCGTTGGCCCCAATTCTGGAGAAATATCATTTGATACTATTAGTTCCCCCATCGGCTTGATCGTTCCCTTTTTATGTTTGACCCGAAGTTTGCCTAATTTGAGCAACAACAAATCACATATTGTCCGATCTGCTCACGATGCTCACTGGGTTTTGATTCCTTCAGTCCTAGTAGGTAGAGCAGGCCAAACATCACATACTGGGTTCAAATGTAACTTGCCTTTGTTTACCATCTGACATTCACTATGAAAGCCTTCATTTGTAGTCCCTAATTCCTTCATTCCACTCATTCGAATTGGCATTGTGGCTTTGGATTTCTCTACTTCCATTAACATCGTTGGTGCTGTGAGCATTATTTTCTCCTTTTCGAATATAAAGCTTTTGAGATTGATACCCGCCCCACCCCCCTCCCCCGCTTAGAGCTTCTTCTTCAGCAAATCTAATTTCGTCCTTCTAAACTTTTTTCGCATTTTTGGCTGACTGTTTGTGATGACCCGATAGGTCGTTTTGAGTATTATACCTTGTTTCGGTGTTCCAAGACCTCTATTAGCTTCGTTTGATATTTTTTGTTGTGCGTGCATGTCACACCTCCTTTTTTACACACCACCCCGAAGGATAGCATATAGGGAGCTTTTCCACTTTAAGTGACAGTATTCGAAATGGGATTATTTATTTATTAGAGTCTCCACTTGGGATGGTTTATTTGGTGTCCCAAGTCACTAGTTTATTTTGAATCCCAAATCGAGGAAAATTTTGACTTTCCTTTTGAAGTCTGCGAACCAAAAATTCTGAATAAGAAATTCTGTTAACCCAGGGGAAGGTGTTAGGCACCCCCGGATTCCATGGTTCTAACACTGTCGCTTAAACTATTATAATTGGCCTATTATATGATTTTAATACATGTTTTAACCTATAATGTATTTTAACTTTATAACCGCTTTTATTCAATTTTAAAAAAGATTGAATGTCGTCTAAAACATGTCTTTGGATAGCGTCACATGAAATGCACCCGCAATCCGAAACACATTTTATTCAACATTTTAGGATTTGGATTTGGGTCACATGAAATTCACACCCGAGTTTAGGAAGGTAGTATTATTAAATAACGCGCCTAAAGCAACTAATGCGTGGTTAACTTTGCGAGGGCCATAAAAATTCACTAAATGGCACGCCTCAAATTCTAAGTATTTTAAAGGAGATAATTAAAAGAGGGCCATGCATTTATGATTTTATTTGGCGCGGAGCACCTCAATTTTTCTAAAAAAACTAGCTAGTTTTATGAGGGCCATGGACTTGGGGATTTTATTAGAGATAGATGTACATAAATGAACTAATTCTAATCTTGGAATCTTTGATGACCCGGCTCGTCGTCACGTGAGTCACCACCTCGTTTCCCCAATTTTCTGCTTCCTTATGTGTTATTATACGAATCTTGGGTGAATGAGTTGATTTGGATTGATTCTGGATGGAAATGAGACACTTAGTCTCTTTAGGGAAGGCTTGTTTTGGAAAAAGTCAACTGGATGTTGTCTATTGAGATAGAGGGCTCGGATGTGATTTCCAGTGATTTGGTTAGCTTCGGGGGATGATTTGTGACTCATGAGTGTGATCGGAATTGATTTTGGAGGTTCGGTGTAGAATTAGGCTTGAATTGGCGAAGTTAGTCTTTTGGCGAATTCCGGTTGATAGGTGAGATTTTGATCCAAGGGTCGGAATGAAATTCCAAGATTGCAGAAGCTTCGTTAGGTGAATTTGGATATCTGTGAAAAATTTCAGATCATTCGGAAGTGTTTTGGTCGGGTTTTTGATCAAATGCGTATTTCGGAAGTTTTTGAGAACTTAGGCTTGAATTCAGTGAGAATTGATGATTTTAGCATTGTTAGATGTGTTTTGATGATTTGAGCAAGTTTGGATGATGTTTTAGAATGGGTTGGCACTTTTGGTTGAGGTCCCGGGGGCCTCGGGGTGATTTTGGATGGCTAACGGGATGAAATTTGGAGTTTGGAGACTGCTGAAGAGTTCTGGTATCTGGTGTTTTCGCTTCTGTGGAAAATGGACCGCATAAGCGGTTCCGCAGAAGTGAAGGGGGAGTCACAGAAGCGGAAAGTGGAGATTGGGGAGTTCCGCAGAAACGGACGTATGGACCGCAGAAGCGGTCACACTTGTGCGAATAATGGACCGCAGAAGCGGTCCTGGGCAAAATAACAAAAACCGCAGAAGCAGAAGAAAATTCGCAGAAGCGGAGTCGCAGAAGCGACTATTTTATCGCGGAAGCGGAAAAGCCTGGTCAGGGATATTTAATTCCATCTTCGCGAATTTTTGAAAGAACTCAACATTTTCACTTCGGACTTGGAGGTTATTGTGCGATTTTGGAGAGGGAATCAAGGGACTTCATTGAGGTAAGGAATTCTGAGCCTAAAACATAAATCTAATGTGTTATTACATGAATTAAGGGTGAAAAATCAAGGAATTAGAGGTCAAAAATGGAGGTTAGGGCTTGAACTTAAGAGAAAGAAAATTTGAGGTTACAGGGAGCATTTGATCTTGGATTTTGGTAAATTTGATATGTATAGACTCGTGGTGAGATAAGGAATCCGGTGATGTAAATTTTTTTATTTTTTGAGAAGTGGGCCCGGGGCTCGGGTTTTGCCAATTTTGTAATTTTCGATACTTTTCGAGTCTTTTCGATTGGGTTATGTTCCCTTAGCCTATTGTGACGTATTCCTGGTGGTCTTGATCAGATTCGACACACGATTAGGACGATTCGATAGGAAACAACGTGGTGCTATGTTGAGATGAGACACGCACTCAATGACGAGTGCGGGGTCATTTACTATTAGGGATTGTGACTTGGTCTAGTCCGGATGATACTTTATCACGTATTTGACTAGGACTTGCTGTTTTTCACTATGACTTGGGCTTATTGCCATACTTGGGGCTTATTGTCGACTGTGTGAACTCCTTGTGAGCTATCATCACTGTTTTTCCTCACTATTTGAAATATTATTTGAACTCAGTCCATTTGAATTACACTGTTTCATGAACTCAGCTATATTTTTACTCAACCTTGAGTTTTAACTAATATTTGAACTAGTGTTTAAGCTGAGCATTATTGTTTACTGATGCCTGAGGGGCTTATGATTATTTTTGTACTGATTGAGGCTGAGGGCCATATGTGAGGATATGTTGAGTGATGTGAGGAGGCTTTCATGACTCGAGTGATATGTAAGGAGGCTTTCAGTCCTCGAGTGTATTGTGAGAAGGCTTTCAGGCCTCATGTTGATATGTACAGGCTTTCAGGACTTTTGATGATATAGCGCTTGGGCTGTAGGAGACCCTCCGGAGTCTGCACCCCCACAGTGAGTACGGGTACCCATGTGATTTGAGAGTGAGCCCGAGGGGCTGATGTTGTACTATGTGACTGATACTGAGCCCGCGGGGCTGATACTATACTGAGAGCTTGATATTGCACCCGAGGGGCAGGTTTCTGATTATTGCTTACTAGTTGAGAATATCTGTCTTTAACTATTTTAAAAGAGAATTTTTGATACTTTACTGGTTTACTGCTTAACTGATTTTACTGCTTGAGATAGCGTTATTTGTGCCTTCATGGGATTTTTATGCTCTCAGTCTTTATTTATTTTTATTACTCACTGGATCGGAGTACTCACATTACTCCCTGCACCGTGTGTGCAAATACATGCATAGCAGAGTTCGTTCCTGAGCGTTGATTCCTTCAAGACCAGGCAGACTAGGAGTGACGAGGTAGGTGTTGACGTCCACAACCCCATTTTCTCCCTGATATTTTGTATTTACTTTAGTAAACTCAGTAGTAGCTCATGACTTGTGATACCCCGATTTCAGGTCGTGTCGGGATGGTTGCATGTTTATCACTTTTCTTCCGCTCTTATGGTGATTTTATTAATATTTTAGACTTATTCATGCTAATTAAACAATAAAGAGGCGTTGATGTTCTGTTGGCAAGCCTTGTCTTCACGAGAGGGGCCATTACGACCGGGTTTGGGAATCGGGTCATGACAAGTTGGTATCAGAGCCTAGGTTACTAGGTCTCATGAGTCATGAGCAGGTTTAGTAGAGTCTCGCGGATCGGTATGGAGACGTCTGTATTATCCTCAAGAGGCTGCAGAACCTTTAGGAAAAAACTTCATACTCTTGAAATTCTTGTCGTGCGACTTTGTTAATCCGATAACTAAACTTCTGTGTTCTATTCTCTCGCATATGGTGAGGACTCGCGCTACAGGACGTGGCGAACGACCACCAGTACCACCTACTGAGGGCACAAGAGGCCGTGGACGCGGTCGTGGTCGTGGTCATGGTAAAGGCAGAGCCGCGAGGGCAGCACCTGTTGTTCCACTAGTTGCCCCAGCTCAGGATCAGGCTCCAGCTGCAGACATTCTAGCAGCACCTGTTCAGGCACCGGCGGTGCATTTTTGTGATTTCGGGCCTTCAGGAGGCCTTGGCTCAGATATTATCAGTTTGCACTGGCCTGGCTCAGGCAGTTTTAGCCTCTACCGCAGCAGCTACTTCTCAGGCCGAGGGGAGGCAATCAGACCCCCGCTGCTCGCACACCTGAGTAGGTAGTGCATGGATTGCAGACACCGGGAGCAGCTCCAGCTCAGGTAGTTGCACCAGTTCAGGACTTTGTTGTTCCAGCTATGCCATACGATGAGCAGCGTCGTCTTGAGAGGTTCAATAGTCTCCAGCCTCCTATTTTCAGTGGTGCTCAGGGCGAGGATGCCCAGGGTTTTCTCGACAAGTTTCAGTGTATGCTTCGTACGACAGGGATTTTGGAGTCGAGTGGAGTAGCATTCACCGCATTTCAGTTCACTGGGGCTGCCTTCACTTGGTGGGAGGCGTATGAGCAGCGTAGGCCTGTAGGTGCAGCGCCTTTGACATTGTAGGAGTTCTCCACTCTCTTTCTGGAGAAGTGGGTACCACAGTGTCAAAGAGAGAAGCTACGTAGGCAGTTCGAGTGGCTTCGACAGGGAGATATAAATGTGACCCAGTACGAGGCGAGGTTTTTCGAGTTAGCTCGTCATGCCTCTTGGATAGTTCCGACCAATAGGGAGAGGATAAAGAGGTTTGTGGATGGACTTAACTATCACCTTCATCTTCTGATGACTCGAGAGAGAGTTCTGGGTATTTCCTTTGAAGATGCAGTTGACATTGCTCGTGATATTGAGACGGCTCGCCGTCAGGATAGAAAGGAGAGAAGGCCAAGAGGCCTCGAGGTTCTGGTAGTTTCAGTGGTGCTCCATCTAGGGGACAGTTCCAGCAGGGTAGAGGTCATTCTTTCAGGCCTCCTCAGTCAGCCCGTTCCGAGTATTGTGGGGCATCTTCAGGTCGTGGTCATCAGGGTTATTAGCAAAGTCAGCCATCTCTTAGCGCTCTTCCAGCACAGGGTTCATCTCGATCTCCATATGTTCAGGGTTAGCCGAGTGCATCAGCTAGTCACTCCGGCGTGCGGGGTTCCCTTCAGTCCCATTCTCCAGCACCCGGGAGTTGTTATGAGTGCGGAGAGTTTGGGCATATGTGGAGGTAGTGTCCTCGTCGAGCCGCTAGCTTATCTCAGCAGAGGGGTCAGCCCTCATCTTCTGGTCCAATTTCTTTAGCACCCCCCACCAGCTAGGGTTGAGGGTCAAGCAGCCAGGGGTCGCCCTAGAGGGGGAGGCCGATCGGGTGGTGGTCAGGCTCACTTTTATGCTCTTCAGGGTTGGACAGATTCCATTGCTTCAGATACCGTCATTACAGGTATTATTTCGGTCTACCACAGGGATGCCTCAGTCTTATTTGATCCCGGTTCCACCTATTCTTATGTGTCTTCATATTTTGCTCATTATTTGGGTATGACCCGAGGGCGTCTAGCCTTACCTGTGCATGTATCTACCCCAGTGGGTGATACTATTGTTGTAGACCATGTATATCGGTCGTGTTTGGTGACTATTGGGGGTATGGAGACCCGAGTTGATCTACTGCTATTAAGCATGGTAGATTTTGATGTTATTTTGGGCATGGACTGGTTATCTCCGTGTCATGCTATTCCGGACTGTCATGCTAAGACAGACACTCTTGCTATACCGAGTGTTCCGAGGATCGAGTGGCGTGGTATGACTGACTATGTGCCTAGCAGGGTAATTTCTTTCCTAAAGGCCCAACGTATGGTTGGAAAAGGTTGTCTATCATATGTGGCTTTTGAGAGGGATGTTAGAGCCGAGACTCCTAGAATTGATTCGGTCCCAGTTGTGAGGGAGTTTCCCGATGTATTCCCTTCAGACCTGCCAGGCATGCCACCGGACAGGGACATTGATTTTGGTATTGACCTGGTGCCGGGCACTCAGCCTATTTCCATTCCTCCATATCGTATGGCACCAGCAGAGTTGAAAGAATTGAAGGATCAGCTTCAGGAACTCCAAGATAAGGGGTTCATTCGGTCGAGTGTGTCACCGTGGGGTGCAACGGTTCTATTTGTGAAAAAGAAAGATGGCACAATGAGAATGTGCATTGACTACATGCAATTGAACAAAGTAATAGTGAAGAATAAGTATCCCCTATCTCGCATTGATGATTTGTTTGACCAGCTTCAAGGGGCGAGGGTATTCTCCAAGATTGATCTCCGTTCAGGCTATCACCAATTGAAGACCAGAGATTCAGACATTATGAAGACTACTTTCAGGACTAGATATGGGCACTATGAGTTTCTTGTTATGTCCTTCGGGCTGACAAATGCCCCAGCAACGTTCATGCATCTGATGAAAAGTGTATTTCGGCCATATCTGGATTTATTTGTTATCGTTTTTATTGATGATATTCTGGTGTACTCGCATAGCCGGGAGGAGCACGCGCAGCATTTGCGAGTTGTATTGCAAAGATTGAGGGAGGAGAAGCTTTATGCAAAGTTCTCCAAGTGTGAGTTTTGGCTCAGCTCAGTAGCTTTCTTGGGGCACGTGGTGTCCAGCGAGGGTATTCAGGTCGACCCAAAGAAGATAGAGGCGGTACAGTGTTGGCCTAGACCGACCTCAGCCACAGAGATTCGTAGTTTCCTTGGATTGGCAGGTTATTATCGTCAGTTTGTTCAGGGATTTTCCTCTATTGCATCACCCTTGACCAAGTTGACTCAGAAGGGCGCTCTATTTGTGTGGTCGGATGAGTGCGAGGAGAGCTTTCAGAAGCTCAAGTCAGCTTTGACCACGGCTCCAGTATTGGTTTTGCCCTCAGCCGCAGGTTCTTATACCGTATATTATAATGCATCGAGAGTTGGGATCGGATGTGTATTGATGCAGGAGGGTAGATTTATTGCTTATGCTTCTCGTCAGTTGAAGCCCCACGAGAAGAACTACCTTGTANAGGAAGGCCAATGTAGTGGCCAATGTTTTGAGCCGGAAGGCAGTTAGTATGAGGAGCTTGGCGTACATTCCAGCTGGGGAGAGGCCCTTTGTAGTTGATGTTCAGGCTTTGGCCAATCAGTTAGTGAGACTAGATATTTCGGAGCCCAGTCGGGTGTTAACCTGTGTGGTTTCTTGGTCTTCCTTATATGATCGCATCAGAGAGCGCTAGTATGATGATCCACATTTGCTTGTCCTTAAGGACAGGGTTCATCATGATGATGCCAGGGATGTGACTATTGATGATGATGGTGTATTGAGGATGTAGGTCTGGATTTGCGTGCCCAACGTGGATGGACTTCGGGAGATGATATTGAAGGAGGCCCACAACTCGCGGTATTCCATCCATCCGGGAGCTGCGAAGATGTATCAGGATTTGAGACAGCACTACTGGTGGAGAATGATGAAAAAGGATATAGTAGGCTTTGTGGCTCGGTGTCTCAACTGCCAGTAGGTAAAGTACGAGCATCAGAGGCCGGGTGGTGTACTTCAGCGGATGATTATTCCAGAGTGGAAGTGGGAGAGGATTACTATAGATTTTGTGAGTGGTCTCCCTCGGACTTTGAAGAATTTTGATTCGATTTGGGTGATTGTGGACAGACTGACCAAGTCTGCGCACTTCATTTCGGTATGTACTACCTATTTTTCGGAGCCGCTGGCAGGGATTTTTGTCCGGGAGATTGTCCGATTGCATGGGGTTCCAGTGTCTATTATCTCAGATAGGGGTACTCAGTTCACTTCTCAGTTCTGGAGGACATTTCAGCGAGAGTTGGGTACGCAGGTTGAGTTGAGCACATCATTTCATCCTCAGACGGACGGACAGTCCTAGCGTACCATTCAAATATTGGAGGACATGTTGCGTGCCTGTGTTATTGATTTTGGGGGTTCTTGGGATGAGTTTTTGCCACTTGTAGAGTTTGCCTACAACAATAGCTATCAGTCGAGCATTCAGATGGCTCTGTATGAGGCGTTGTGTGGGAGGCAGTGTGGATCTCCTGTTGGAGGTTCGAGCCCGGTAAGGCTAGGTTATTGGGGACAGAGATGGTTCAGGATGCCTTAGAGAAGGTGAAGCTGATTCAGGAGAGGCTTCGTACGACACAGTCACGTCAGAAGAGTTATGCGGACCAAAAGGTTCGTGATGTGTCATATATGGTGGGTGAGAAGGTCTTGTTGAAGGTTTCGCCCATGAAGGGTGTTATGCAGTTTGGAATGAAAGGGAAGCTGAGTCCGCGGTTTATTGGGCCTTTTGAGGTACTTAGGAGGATTGGGGAGGTGGCTTATGCGCTTGCCTTGCCACCCAGCTTGTCGGGCGTGCACCCGGTGTTTCACGTATCTATGCTCCGAAAATATGTTGGGGACCCGTCCCATGTTTTGGACTTCAGTACTGTTCAGTTGGATGATGATTTGGCCTATGATGTAGAGCCAGTGGCTATTTTAGGTCGTCAGGTTCGAAAGCTGAGATCAAAGGATATAGCTTCGATAAAGGTGTAGTGGAGAGGTCGGCCCGTGGAGGAGGCTACTTGGGAGACCGAGCGGGAGATGCAGAGCAGATATCCTCACCTGTTTATGGCTCAAGGTATGTTTCTTGACCCGCTTGAGGACGAGCATTTATTTTAGTTAGGGAGGATGTGACAACCAGGCCCGTTGTCATGTGAGTCACCACCCCGTTTCCCCCATTTTTCTGCTTCCTTATGTGTTATTATACGAGTCTTGGGTGAATGAGTTAATTTGGATTGATTCTGGATAGAAATGAGACACTTAGTCTCTTTAGGGAAGGCTTGTTTTGGAAAAAGTCAACCGGATGTTGAGTATTGAGTTAGAGGGCTCGGATGTGATTTCCAATGATTTGGTTAGCTTCGGGGGATGATTTGTAACTTAGGAGTGTGATCGGAATTGATTTTGGAGGTCCGGTGTAGAATTAGGCTTGAATTGACGAAGTTAGTCTTTTGGCGAATTCTGGTTGATAGGTGAGATTTTGATCCAAGGGTCGGAATGGAATTCTGAGAGTTGCAGAAGCTTCGTTAGGTGAATTTGGATATGTGTGCAAAATTTCAGATCATTCAAAGGTGTTTTGGTCGGGTTTTTGATCAAATGCGTATTTCGAAAGTTTTTGAGAAACTTAGGCTTGAATTAGGTGAGAATTGATGATTTTAGCATTGTTAGATGTGTTTTGATGATTTGAGCAAGTTTGGATAAGGTTTTAGAATGGGTTGACACTTTTGGTTGAGGTTCTGGGGGCCTCGGGGTAATTTCGGATGGCTAACGGGATGAAATTTGGAGTTTGGAGACTGCTGAAGAGTTCTGGTATCTGGTGTTTTCGGTTCTGCGGAAAATGCATCGCAGAAGCGGTTCCGCAGAAGCGAGGGGGGAGTCGCAGAAGCGGAAAGTGGAGTCTGGGGTTCCGCACAAGCGGACGTATGGACCGCAGAAACGGTCGCGCTTGTGCGAATAATGGACCGCAGAAGCGGTCCTGGGCAAAATAATAGAAACCGCAGAAGCGGAAAAAAATTCGCAGAAGCGACTATTTTATCGCGAAAGCGAAAAAGCCTGGTCAGGGAAATTTAACTCCATCTTCGCGAATTTTTGAAAGAACTCAACATTTTCACTTCGGACTTGGAGGTTATTGTGCGATTTTGGAGAGGAAATCAAGGGACTTCATTGAGGTAAGGAATTCTGAGCCTAAAACATAAATCTAATGTGTTATTACATGAATTAAGGGTGAAAAATCAAGGAATGAGAGGCCAAAAATGGAGGTTAGGGCTCGAACTTAAGATAAAGAAAATTTGAGGTTAGAGGGAGCATTTGAGCTCGGATTTTGGTAAATTTGATATGTATAGACTCGTGGTGAGATAAGGAATCCGATGATGTAAATTTTCTGATTTTTTGAGAAGTGGACCCGGGGCTCGAGTTTTGCCAATTTCGTAATTTTCGATACTTTTCGAGTCTTTTCGATTGGGTTATGTTCCCTTAGCCTATTGTGACGTATTCCTAGTGGTCTTGATCAGATTCGACATACGATTAGGTCGATTCGAGAGGAAAAGGCATAGCGAGCTAGACTTTTGGCCGGCTAGAGGTGAGTAATAATTTTAAATGATGTCCTGAGGGTTTGAAACACCGGATTTGCACAACGTAGTGCTATATTGAGATGAGACACGCGCTCAATGACGAGTGCGGGGTCATTTACTATTGGAGATTGTGACTTGATCCAGTTCGGATGATACTTTATCGCGTATTTGACTATAACTTGCTGTTTTCACTATGACTTGGGCTTATTGCCATACTTGGGGATTATTGCCGACTGTTTGAACTCCTTGTGAGCTATCATCACTGTTTTTCCTCACTATTTGAAATATTATTTGAACTAAGTCCATTTGAATTACACTATTTCATGAACTCAGCTATATTTTTACTCAACCTTGAGTTTTAACTGATATTTGAACTAGTGTTTGAGCTGAGCATCATTGTTAGACCAGGCGTCCCATATTTTCAATATGCGGAGACGCAATATCTTATTTTCTTCAACAGTTGGTGATTCTAGCTGCAGAGTAGCCGATGATGGGCTATCCTAAGAACCGATGTTTGGTAGGTTGCTTACAGAGGTCATCTGTGCCTTTGGATTTTGTGAAGGAGGGGAGGCTAGACTACCAACAAAACCAACCACTAAAACCTGACTTTTTGCACACCGAACAACTTTGTTAGTTTTGAGACATTTAACATATAGGAAATTGCACGTTGGGATGCAATGCACCTAACAGTTAAACGCTTCTACCGTGTGTTTGAACGGTTTCATGTTTCATCCCGGCCGTAACTAACTTTTTCATTATGGACCTCTTTTCTTCATCTTTGTTTCTCTCTAATTACTCTTGTTTTTTTTCTCTTTTATCTCGTTTTTGCCGCTCTTTTATTTTTGGCACTCTCTTTTCTTTTTATTTTTGTCACTCTTTATTTCTTGTCGCTCTTTTTTTTCATTTTTCATTTTTTTCACTATTTTTCTTTTTCTCTTTTTCACTCAATTTTTCTTTTTCTATATTTTTTTTTCAGTTTACTTTTTCACTCAGCTTATTTTATGGCTATGATCGAATCCGATGGGGATTGCCTACGTATCATGATCCCGCATGAATCAGATCTTGCGTAGTTCGAAAAAATTGAGTAAATAAACTAACTCTTTTTTATAAGACTCGGACCATGAAAGCTTTAAAGCAAAACAAATACATTTTGGATTTTTTGATCTTTTTTTTTCTTTTGGAATTTTCAATAAAAAATGCTTTAAAAGAAGAAAGGGAATTTTTGTTGTTTTTTTTTTTGGATTTTTGATTTTATTTTTGTAAGAAAGACCTCTAAAAATTTCTTTTCTTTTGATTGGAACTTTAGAAATTTTAAAAGTAAAAAAGAAAATATTTTTGTTCGAATTTTCATTTGTTTTCTCTTTTCTAAAGAAGAAAGAAAATATTTTTAAATTTTGGAAGTTTCCTCTTAATTTTTGAAAGAGGGACTTTTAAGAAAATATTTTGGATTTTTGAGTTTTTATTTATTTACAAAAGCACTTTTAAAGAAAAGCAAAAATATTTTTTGTACTTCAATTCTTTCAAAAATAATTTTTATTGACATTTATGAAAGAAAGACATCTAAGGAGTATTTTTCTTCGATTTGGTTTCTGATTTTTTTTTGGTTTTTTTTTTGGAAAAAAGAAGTAATTCAAAATGAAGGAACCCGTATTTTTGGATTTTAATTTTTATTGGTTTTTCTTTTTCGTATGAAAGACATTAGAAAGAAAGAAACTATTTTTGAGTTTAAAAAAACTAATTCTTTTTTTGAATTTTCTAAGGAAAGATTTCTAAAGAATGAACTAAAGGAAAATATTTTTGGATTTTTTGAAAATTGGAGCCGGAACCGATGAGGTTTGCCTACGTATCTCATATCCGGTGAGAATTAGACCCGCGTAGTTCGGTCATTTTTTACGGAACAGGGGAAACATGACACTTGAAAATTTTGGCTCATTTTGAAATGACTTTCCTTTTCCCTTTTTTTTTTCAGAATTTCGACAAAGTTTCAGAATTTTCTAAATACTTACCTCCCATTTTATTTTTTTCTCTTTTTTTTTCCTATTCTAGATATCGGTCAACATGCAAGTCGAATCAAACAAATGCGCAAGTAGTACGTAATCAGGATGGTCTTTTTAATTTGGGTGCACCTGTCCTAGACAGGCCCAACTCATGTGTTTAGTCTCCTAAGTCAAATGCACGTGATGCAAACAAACGTTCCTACTAGGAATCCAACATGAGACTTTTTTATACTAGGTTTAAAACGTGGGTTTATTGTTCTAAACCTGACTTACCTGAGCGGACAACTCGAAAATGAGTGAACAACTGTTCTGATTGGAAAGTTGTACATAATTAAAGGATTGTTGTGTTTAAAAAAAATCTAATTATATTTGTTGCATGTAATACCTAATAAAACAAATGTGTACGTAATTCAACATGGGCTTAGCTACGTGGGAGGAGACTGAGATTTAACAGTAGTTGTAAGACAAGTGACCACAAGAGTTTACTCGAACAAAGTGAGAATGCACCAGCCTTCCTGATAGAGAGAGGGTAAGAGGAACTCCACTATATATACAGAAGATCAATGCAGTATAATTGTCTAAAGAACTTTGCACGTCAAATAAAGACATATTGAAAACACACATCTGGTTGTACAAGAAATATCCTGAACGATCCTATAATTATGCATGATCCCTTAAACAGAAGAACTTAAGAAAACAAAGGTAGAGCTAGAGAAGGATGAATATAAAACAGCACAAGCAATAAAAAGAAAAGAACAATTTCTTTAGCTTACATCAGTAGTAGGGAGTTGAAGCCAAACAAGAAATGCAAACTTCATGTGGTAATTGTATTGGGAAAAAACTGAATTTATATTAAAGATGACGTGGCATGACACGTGGATTGGTCGAAAGGTCAACAGGTAATAATTAATTGAGAGACACGAGAAGAAGAACTTAAAATAGGCACGGGGTGCAATTTAGATACGTATCTCGTACCTAAATGAAGCATTTAGGTCTAGGAATTCTTAAGGATTCAAAAGACAAGAATCTGGTGACGAAAGATACGGGAAGAGGAAGTTAAACAGGCACGAGAAGCAGTTTAGACACGAGTCCCGTACCAATTCGAGTCATTTAAAGCCAACGGATCGAAAGGCATTGAAGACATGGATCTGAAGACAAAAAGGAGTCCAAATTCAGTATTAAATACCTGATACGTTGGAAAATTGGTATTTAATAGGAATGATTGTGTAACGGCTTATTTAATGTCATTTATTACTCATAATTGTCTCATTAAAGCTTAGGTTTCATTCTTTTACCTAGAATCAGCTATAAAAGGAAGAAGTCTCATCATTTGTAGAGACACGAAATATCATTGACATCATATTGGAATACAAATTTCTTTATTGCTTATTCTTGTTTAAAGAAAGCCTATTGTACTTTTTGGTCTCTTGATTATCAGTAACCCGATTTCTTATCTTAAATTCTAGCTTTGACCAAATTATCATTTTTTGGTTAAACAAATTGGTTCCGTTACCGGGAATCTGATAATCTATTCTTTCCAAGCCTACACATTCTACTCATTGTTAACATCATGTCAAACAACAACAACAACAACAACAACGCCGTTGAAAACCAAATCCATCATGCTCAAGGGGATTTGCACAACGTTAACATAGTTCCTTCCCCTCAAACTTCTCCACGCCAATCTCGTGAGGGTACTCCTGCACCAGTATCACATGCTGATGAGCAAGAGCAGTCAGAACATTTCGAGGGACCAGAGGAAGCTCTGCAAAAAGTAATTGATGCACGGGTTAGCCAAGCTCTTCAAGCGTTAATTAACCGGTTACCTGTTGCTCCGCCCACTCCTTCCCCTAATAACAATACACTGGAGAATCCTCGTTCTGGCCTTGTTAACACAAACGAAGGAACCCCCAGTGAACCACGAGAAATGGATCCAGGTAATATAAATAATTCTTATTTACAAAATTTGGTACTAACTTTGCAGGCACAGCTCAAAGAGCAAAGCGAGCGGATCGAGCAAATACCTGGTGTTCCCCCAATAATCAAAGGGATAGATGCGGATAAGTACTCACAACAACCTTGGAAACCAAGTGCTGCTCCTCTTCCCATCCCTAAAAAGTTTAAAATGCCTGACATTTCAAAATATGACGGCACAACCGACCCACGAGATCATGTGACAGCATTCACTACAGGAGTCAAAGGAAATGATTTAACTAAACAGGAGATTGAGTTCGTATTGATCAAAAAATTTGGAGAAACACTCACCAAGGGTGCACTAACCTGGTATTCTCTTTTGCCTGAAAATTCTATAAACTCTTTTGCTGAGCTTGCAGATTCTTTCATTAAAGCACACTCAGGAGCGCAAAAGGTTGAAAAAAGAATGGAGGACATTTTCAAAATTAAACAATCAGACACAGAGTTACTCAGAGATTTTGTTGATAGGTTTCAACGAGAACGAATGACTTTACCTCGTGTACCAGATAATTGGGCTGCAATAGCTTTTACAAGTAATTTGAACGACAAAAGTTCGGAAGCCACGAGAAGGCTTAAAGAAAGCCTTCGTGAATTTCCTGCAACCACTTGGAACGATGTTTATAACAGGTACAGTACAAAACTCAGAATTGAAGAGGATACCGTACCTCAGTACCATCGTGAAGAAAGGATCAGATCCAGAAGGTCAGAAGCTGAAAAAAGATCAGGTAAGAATAGATACGATCCATATTCGGGACCTGCAGGGAAGGATTCACGATCGAGACAGAATAATCATCGATATGATCAAAGGCCAAGAGACAGGGAGACCGGGTCTTCATCCAGGTTCAGAGATGATCAAAGTAATCAACAGCCACGAGATGACGATAGAAATTTAAAGGCACGATTCGGTGGCTATAATTTCAACGTAACTAATTCAGAGCTCGTAGCTGTTCTAAGGAGTATGGGAGACAAGGTACGGTGGCCAAAAGAGATGCGGTCAAATCCAAACAAACGTAACCCGGACCATTGGTGCGAGTTTCACAATGACCACGGGCATAAAACATCAGAATGCAGATTCCTACAAAGTGAAGTAGACCATCTACTGAAGCAAGGATATCTCACAGAGTTGTTTAGTGAGAAGGGAAAACAAGCTTACATGAAAAATAGGCAGGAGCCACCAAAACCACCATCACCTAAAAGAACAGTGAATGTCATCAATGGAGGGGAGGATATTTACGGAGTAACGTACACGACTTCAAATAAGGTTTTTAAAATGACGATCACACATGGGAAGCGAGTACGCCAAACCTTAGATCATGAAAGCATAAATTTCGATGATGCAGATGCGGAAGGAGTAATTACTCCTCACAATGATGCACTGGTTATATCCTTACTTGTACATGATACCGAGGTAAAACGAGTCTTGATTGATCCAGGAAGTTCTGCAAATATCATTCTACTAAGGGTGTTGCACGAAATGCAAGCTGAAGATAAAATGATACCAAAAGCACAAACGTTGTCAGGCTTCGACAATTCAAGCTAGTAACAAAAGGCGAGGTAATTCTAACAACTTATGCTGCAGGTGTTATTAAAGAAACTAAATTTTAGGTAGTAGAGATGGAAATGGCCTACAACATAATTATGGGGAGACCATGGATCCATAATATGGATGCTGTTCCATCAACTTTACATCAACTTATCAAGTTTCCATTACCCTGGGGGATATGTTAAATTCGAGGGGATCAACAAACAGCCAGGAGTATCAACGCAGTAACAGATACGAGTACCGTGTGTAAAGAGAAATTACAGGAAATAGTTGGGGGCGTCAGCAATCAAACTTCAACTAAAAAAATGGATTTAGACTCAAGACCTGATGTAATTCAAGAACCTGAAGAAAATGAGAACATTAAAACAACAATA
>MU773228.1:0-29020 GCA_026770625.1 Nicotiana glauca
ATTGTACACATTATTTAAATACTGAACTGTAAAGAAAAGGGGAAACAAATGGGCAGAATTAAACACATTGCTGTTAAAGCATGTAAACCAATTGAGACATACCAGTACAGAGGCAAAGAATGCAGAAGAAAGCAAACAGTCCAGAGCAATGCAAGTATCAGAAAGAGGGGGAGTATAAGTGAATTGTGAACTCAGATGGTGTTCAGGGTTCGTGTGTGTTCAAAGAGAAGGGAGGAGAGTATATATAGTGTGAGAAACATGCAAAAATAAGGCAAGGATTGCAGTTCAGCAGTAATTAGGGTAACAAGTGTCAATCAAATCAGTATCAAAGACTTCCTTTAATTAAGGAATTAAAACCAAACGGTAACATGCAAGTGCTAAATAAGGAAAGAAATCACATAGGCTGAATAGTATTTCAAGCATAGTACAGGTGCATAGCAGGTAATAGAGGCTAGGTTCATCAGACTCTAATCAAGGAAAGGTCTATAAGAATCCAATATCAATATTACCAAGGTAAGGGAATCAATCAACTTGAGTAAAAAGNAGTGCACAAACACTAAGCATGTGAGGCTGGATTTTAAAACAAAGAGGAGTGTCATGCATTCAAAATTAGTGAGTAGAGGACTATAGGAACAAGGTAGTCATCTCAAAGAAGAGGGAATCATCAGGTAGCATGCAAAGGTCAGGTAAAATTCCTTGTAAAGAGGTTAGAAAAGTTAAAATAAAACTTTGAAATTCAATCGAGCAATAGAGGAAAACACTTTAGGAATTCTAATAGATCCAAAGAGGCTAGGGTTTTGAAATAAAATACGTTCAGAAATAAAAACAAATAAACCATGTAACAAGTAGCCTCAACGACTCGAATGAGCCCCAAATTTTAGGGCTTTCACTAACAGTTAAGTCTAGAGATGAAAGCAAGTAAGTGAGGCAAAAATAACAACGAAATAAATGCAGAGACCATGAAAAGGACACGTACTTCACAGTTGAAAAAGGTCATGAGAATCATAATAAGAGGACAGTCATGCAAATACAGTAGAAGATCTCATGAAGACAAGGTAGGAAAACCACAGTAGAAGAAACACGTGAAAATCAAAGAAATCCTAAATTGAAATCAAGAGATTTTAAAAGGAAAACTTGGGGAAATCATTTAAATTGTAAAGTATAGCATAGATTCAGCATAGATCTAGGCAAACAAACAGAGAAGGAACCTCGAATAGCTTAGGTTCTTGGAGAAAACCCTAGAGATGAGAAAGACTTGGAAACAGGCCCGATCTCGAGTCGGAGAGGTCAAGAATCAGGCTTTTAGAGATTGAATACGCCGGAGCATGGTCGGAGAGGCCATAAAACTACAGATCTGAGAGGATCTAAAAAGCGAACCATCGAAGTCAACCTTCAAAACCTCAAACAACCAAGGTCTAACGGTGAGGGTGAGTGGGTATAAGCCATCCATGGCCAAGGCTGCCATGGATTCCGGTGGAGATGAGACAAAAATTGGCTGAATAAAGCTAGGGTTTTGGAGAGGGCTAGAGAGGATTTGGGAGATGAGGGCGGCTGTCTTTGGTAAATGATTAGGTTTTTGGGGGTAAGGGTGAATTAAAAAAAGGAAAGAATAGATTATGGCCGTTGATCAAAATGATCAACGGCCAGGATTCAAAAGAGGCCCGGACGGGTTTAGGAATTGGGTCAAAGGGTCGGGTTAAAAATGAAAATTGGGTCGTTTAATTGGGTTTGAAATTGGGTTGATTTTAGGCTAAAATTAAAATGGAATTGGGGTTATAATTGAAATGAAATGAGGCCAAAACTTAAATAGCCCGTTTTCCCTTTTATTTTTATAAAATGATAGAAATGATTCTGAAATTAAATTAAAGGTACTGAATCAGTTAATGACATATAAATATTAATTTAAAAATACTGGAACCAATTTATAATTATAAAATACTATAAAATCTTAAAGAGGCTAGTATTACAATTATATGCAATTTAGTTTTTAAAAAATACCAAACGAATTTGTAAAAATATGCAAAAATCATGTTAGCTATACTTTGATGTAAATATGAGAATAAAAATAAATTTCCCACTAAAATGATAGTTTTGGGAATAATTATCGGATTTTATGGTATAAAAATAGGCAATAAGTTGGTTTAAAAATCATTAAAATGCCAAAACCCTTTGGTGTACTTATATATGCTATT
Source organism: Nicotiana glauca (assembly GCA_026770625.1). Classification (NCBI taxonomy): domain Eukaryota; kingdom Viridiplantae; phylum Streptophyta; class Magnoliopsida; order Solanales; family Solanaceae; genus Nicotiana; species Nicotiana glauca. Next base: position 2,193 of record MU773228.1, read on the forward strand.
TTGAAAGTATTTTGGGTATAAAAATACATAGGAAAAAATTGGGTATCAACACTCAAACTACACTTCTGTACTTAATTGTACAGGATCTGAGGCAGATACATCTGGTTACCAGTCTGGTGCGCGCCCTTGAGTTTGTGGCTGAGACTTCCACGATGAGCTGCTTCCTTCCTATGACACTCAGTAGCTGGATGGAGTCTTCCTTTACTTTTATTGTCTTTCTTTGTTTCAGACAGTAGGATAGAGACATCCTTTTGTATATTCTACTAGATGTCCGTACTTGTGACACCAGATCTTGGCACACATGCATTGGTAGACTTACTTTTGGGTTGTATCATTATGTTATTTAAATTATCTATCACTTTTGGTTTTCGGATCCAAATTTGGATATTTATTTCACTTAAATTCTGATAAAATTAACTTAAGAAGTTAGAAATGTTCCGCATTGGCTTGCCTGGCAACGATGTCGGGAGCCTTCATGACCTATTATGGAAATGGGTTTGACAAAATGGTATCAGAGTACTAGGTTCACGTAGTTCTCACGAGTTATGGGTAAACCACATAGAGTCTTGTTGATCGGTACAGAGACGTCTGTATTTATCTTCGAGAGGCTATAGGATATTAGGAAAGACTACTCCTTATTTATTTCCCGTCTTGCACTGGTTAGTGTACTAAATGTCCCTCTTATATTCTCTCACAGATGGTGAGAACTCACACCGCTGACGTTTCGAACCCGGGAGGAGCTGCTCCCCCCGTTGCTAGAGGCCGAGGTAGAGGCCAGGGGAGGGCATCGACCCATGGTAGAGGATGAGGGCATCCTAGAACCATTCCAGTAGCACCACCAGCGGATCCTGCAGCGGATCCTATTATTGAGGAGCAGGGCGAGGTGCCCGCAGCTGAGCCTACCCGGCGAATTTCATGACAGCACCGGGATTTCAGGAGGCCATGGGCCACATGCTGTGGTTCATGGACACTATGACTCAAGCTGGTTTATTTCTAGCACACCCATCCACTTTATAGGCAGGAGGGGGAGCCCAGACCCCTACTGCTCAGGCTCCAGGTCATGCAGCTGCAGTATATCAGACTCCGGGTGCACTACCCGCAGATGGGGCTCAGCCAGTTGCTGCAGTGGCACCCCAGCCCAGGCCAGCTATGGATGGTGATCCACAGAAGTTATTGGACAGATGGACTAGGCTTTATCCTCCAATATTCAGGGGTGAGCGTCATGAGGATGCTCAGGACTTCATAGATAGATGCAGGGACAGACTACACAATATAAGGATATTGGCGTCGCATAAAGTTGACTTTACTACTTTTCAGTTTGAGGGCAGGGCTCGTAGATGGTGGTAGTCCTATGTTCTTGGCAAGCTAGCATGTTCTCCTCCCCTCACTTAGGGTCAGTTCACACAGCTATTCCTGGATCGGTACATTCCACCCTCGGGGAGGGAAAAGCTGTGGTATCAGTTTGAGCATCTAGAGCAGGGACAGATGTCAGTTACTGACTATGAGGCGACATTCTCTGAGTTATCTCGCCATGCACTTATGATACTTCCCATAGAGCCAGAGAGAGTGCGGAGGTTTTTTGCGGGGTTACGCCCCACTATCCGGTCTAGTATGGCCCGAGATGTAAAGATGGATATAGGGTACCAGCTAGTGATTGAGATTGCATACAGGATTGAGGGTTATCATTTAAGGGGTAGAGAGAAGATGCAGCAGGATAAGAGAGCTAGATTCTCAGGAGAGTTCAAAGGCGCCCCAGCTAGGGGTAGAGGTCAGTTTGGGAGGGGTCAGCCCAACAGGCCCCCAGTTTCAGCACCACCACCTGCTCGGGGCGCTCCAGTGCGCTCCTATTTCAGCGCCATGCCAGAGAGTTCTTACCACCCACCAGCTATTCAAGGCTCCTCCAGTGGGTATTCAGGTCCTCCAGATTCTTCCAGTTCTTATTTCAGTGCCATGCCGGAGAGTTCATGTCGTCCACCGGCTATCCAGGCTTCTTCCAGTATATCTACGGGTTATCAGGGTCAGCCATCAGGGCAACAGGTCACCGCCCCGTGCAGTTATTTTGAGTGCGGGGATCCCGGTCATATGCGGAGATACTGGCCCAGACTTCGGGGCAAGGCAGTGCAGCAGGGTCAGTAGCCCATGATTTCAGCACCAGCTGCCCAGCCACCTAGAGGTGGAGGGCAGGTGGGTAGAGGCCATCCTAGAGGCGGAGGCCACATAGGGAGAGGTCAGCCCACTATTGCTCAATCAAGTGGAGGCCAGCCAGCCGGCGCTCCAGCTAGGTCTATGCTCTTCCAGCCAGGCCAGATGCATTGGCCTCAGATGCCGTCATCACAGGTATTATTTCCGTTGGTGGAAGGGATGATTTGGTATTATTTGATCTAGGGTCTACTTATTCATATGTATCATCTCTGTTTGCTCGCCTCCTAGTTATTTCTCCTGAGCCTTTGGGTGTCTTGTTCATGTGTCCACTCCTGTGGGTGATTGTGGTTGTGGATCAGATCTACTGGTCATGTGTGGTCACTTTCTGTGGTTTCGAGACTAGAGCAGATCTTTTGTTGCTGGATATGATCGATTTTGAGGTCATCCTGGGCATGGATTGGTTATCTCCATATCACACCGTCCTTGATTGCCATGCCAAGATTGTTTCGCTAGCGATGCCAGGATTGCCAAGATTGGAGTGGAAAGGTTCCACAGTTGATATGCCTAGCAGGGATATTTCCTTCCTGAAGGCTCAGCACATGGTCGGGAAAGGATGTTTGGCTTACTTAACTTATGTTCAAGACACCACTGCAGAGTCTCCGACGATTGATTCAGTGCCAGTAGTCTGAGAGTTCGCCAATGTTTTTCCTTCTGATCTTCACGGCATGCATCCGGATCGTGATGTTGATTTATGTATTGATTTGGCCCCAGGAACTCAGCCTATATCTATTCCACCATACCGTATGGCTCCTAAGGAGTTGAAGGAGCAGCTAGAGGAGTTGTTAGCAAAGGGGTTTGTCAGGCCCATTGTATCACCTTGGGGCGCACCAGTGCTATTTGTGAAGAAGAAGTATGGGACCATGCGGATGTGCATCGATTACTGCCAGTTGAACAAGGTCACCATCAAGAACAAGTATACGTTTCCTCGTATTGATGATTTGTTTGACCAGCTGCAGGGATATAGGGTTTTCTCTAACATTGACCTGAGGTTAGGGTATCATCAGTTGAAGATTCGGGACTCTGATGTTCCGAAGACTGCATTCAGGACTAGATATGGCCACTATGATTTTCTGGTGATGTCTTTCGGCTTGACTAATGCCCCATCGACATTTATGGATTTGATGAACCGGGTATTCAGGCCTTATATTGATTCCTTTGTTATCGTCTTCATTGACGTCATCTTGATATACTCACGTAGCTTGGGGGAGCACGAGCAGCATTTGAGAGTAGTGCTTCAGACCTTGCGAGAGCAGAAGCTATATGCTAAGTTCCCCAAGTGTGAGTTTTGGCTAGACTCAGTGGCGTTCTTGGGGCATGTTGTGTTAGGAGAGGGTATTAAGGTGGATCCCAAGAATATTGAGGTAGTTCAGAGTTGGCCATGTCCTACTTCAGTGACCGAGATCAAGCATTTCCTGGGGTTAGTAGGCTATTACCGGTGATTTGTGCAGGGATTTTCATCTATTGCATCACCCTTGACTAGATTGACCCAGAAGGGTGCTCCATTCCATTGGTCCGATGATTGTGAAGAGAGCTTTCAGAAGCTCAAGACAGCTTTGACTATGGCACCAGTTCTTGTATTGCCTTCCGGTGTAGGGATGTATACGGTATATTACGATGCTTCACGCGTTGGTTTGGGTTGTGTGTTGATGTAGGAGGGGCGAGTTATTGCATATGCTTCGCGTCAGCTGAAGATTCATGAGAAGAATTACCCTGTGCACGATCTGGAGTTGGCAGTGATTGTTCATGCTCTTAAGATATGGAGGCCCTATTTGTATGGGGTACCTTGTGAGGTTTATACTGACCACCGCCGCTTACAACATTTGTTCAAGCAGAGGGATCTCAATTTGAGGCAGCGCAGGTGGCTTGAGCTACTAAAGGATTATGACATTACCATTCTTTATCATCCGGGCAAGGCGAATGTTGTTGCGGATGCCTTGAGCAGAAAGGCGGAGAGTATGGGTAGCTTTGCATTCATTCCAGCAGCGGAGAGGCCCCTAGATTTGGACATCCAGTCCTTAGCTAACAGGCTTGTGAGGTTGGACATTTCAGAGCTCAGCCGAGTTCTAGCATGTGTAGTTGCTCGGTCTTTGCTATTGGGGCAAATCAAGGCCCGACAGTTCGATGATCCACATTTGGCGATTCTTAGAGAGACAATACTTTAGGGAGGTGCCAAGGAGGTTTCTATTGGCGAGGATGGTGTTCCAGGTTCGTCTATGTGTTCCTAATGTTGATGTTCTAAGGAGGCGAATTCTAGAGGAGGCAATAGTTTGCGATATTCTATCCACCCGGGAGTTACAAAATGTATCATGACTTGAGGCAGCATTACTGGTGGCGGGTGATGAAGAAAGACATAGTGAAGTATGTGACCAAGTGTTTAAATTGCCAGCAGGTCAAGTATGAACATCAAAGGCCGGGTGGCCTCCTTCAGCAGATACCTATACCGAAGTGGAAGTGGGAACGCATCACAATGGACTTAGTAGTAGGGTTGCCCCGGACTTTGCGGAAGGTTCATTCGATATGGGTCATTGTGGATAGGTTGACCAAGTCGGCTCATTTCATTCCAGTGGCGACTACTTATATAGCGGAGAAGTATGCTCAGATTTATATTCGGGAGATAGTCCGATTGCATGGTGTGCCAGTTTCCATCATATCAGACAGAGGCCCTCATTTCACTTCCCATTTCTGGAGAGCCATTCAGAGTGAGTTGGGACCCGTGTAGAGCTTAGCACAACATTCCATCGTCAGACCGACGGGCAGTCGGAGCGGATTGTTCAGATTTTAGAGGATATGCTAAGAGCATCTGTGATTGACTTTGGAGGGCATTGGGATTAGTTCTTGCCTTTAGCGGGGTTTGCGTACAACAACAGCTATCAGTCCAGCATAGAGATGGCCCCGTACGAGGCTTTATATGGCCGACGTTGTTGTTCTCCTATCGGGTGGTTTGAGCCCGGTGAGGCTAAGTTACTTGGCACAAACTTGGTACAGGATGCCTTGGATAAGGTAAGGTTGATTCAGGAGAGACTTCGCACAACTCAGTCTAGATAGAAGAGTTACGCTGATCAGAAGGTGCGTGATGTATCATTTATGGTTGGCGAGAAGGTTCTCTTGAAAGTCTTGCCCATGAAGGGCATTATGAGGTTCGGGGAGAAGGGCAAGTTGAGCCCAAGGTTTGTTGGCCCCTTTGAGGTGTTGAGATGAGTTGGGGATGTTGCTTATGAGCTTGCTTTACCCCCTAGTTTATCGGGAGTTCACCCAGATTTTCATGTTTCGATGCTTTGGAAGTATCATGCCGACCTATCCCACATGTTGGACTTTGGTACTATTCAGTTAGATGATAGTTTGGGCTATGAGGAGGAGCTAGTTGCCATTGTTGATAGGCAAGATCGCCAGTTGAGGTCCAACAGGATTTCTATGGTGAGAGTCTAGTGGAGGGGCCAATCGGTTGAAGAGGCGATCTGGGAGTCCGAGGAGGACATGTGGAGCAGATATCCCCACTTATTCAGCAATCCAGGTACTTTTCTATGTCTGTTCGAGGACGAACGTTTGTTTAAGAGGTGGAGAATGTAACGACCCGACTGGTCATTTTGCCTTTTAGAACCTCATTCCCTTAAATAAGACTTCCCGTGCTTGCTTTAGCTAATTTATAACTTGCGAGGACGGTTGGTTCGGGAGTTGGAAGAGTTTTGAGTAAAAATATGTCCAATTGTTTCTTTAAGATTCTCTTAAAATACCAAGTTTGACTTCGGTCAACTTTTTAGGAAAACGGACTCGAATTCGAGATTTGACGATCCGCGAGGGTCCGTGAAAAAATATGTGACCTGGGCGTATGCCCGGAATCGAATTCTGAGTTCCCTAACCCGAGTAATGAATTTTTATTGGAAATTGTTAAATTGAAGTTTTAAAGAATTAAAGAAACTAAGAAATCATTGATTTCCTAGGTACCGGGCTCAAATTTTGGTTCCAAAGCTTGGTACAGGTCCGAAATATCTATTAAGACTTGCCCGTAAAGTTTGGTGTCAATCCGGGTAGTTTATGGGCGTTTTGGCTTGTTAGAAGAGAATTAAGAACTTGAAGTTCAATAGTTTGATTCATTTGGTTTTAGGGGGTGATTCCAAGATTTAGCGTTGTTTTGAGTGTTCCGAGGATTCAAGAAGGTCTGCCTCATGATTTTAGACTTGTCGGTATGTTCGGGCGGGGCTCGGGAGCCCGAGCATCAAATGAGCGAAGTAGGAAAGTTGAAGAATAGCTGAAGGTTTGCTGCTTCTGTCATAACCGCATCTGTGATTCTAGGACCGCAGATGTGGTCAACCCATCGCAGAAGCGGCCAATGGCCAGGCCAAGGGAAACCGCAGAAGCAGCTTCAAAACCGCAGGAGCGGTTCCGCAGAAGCGGTCCCAAGACCGCAAAAGCGGTCCAGTCGCCTTAGGCCAGCTCCGCAGAAGCGGCTTCAAATCCGCTGAAGCGGTTCCGCAGAAGCGAAACCCAGACTGCAGAAGTGGTCCAGTCATATTGGTCCAGATCCGCAGAAGCGAGCCCCGGTCCGCAGAAGCGATTTTCGCTGAAGCGGCCATCGCACCGCAGAAGCAGAAATCGCTGGGCAGTGAGTTCATTTAATTCGAACTGAAAGGCCATTTATTTCATTTCTACTCCACACTTAGGCAATTTAAGGGCTTCCAAAGAGAGGATTTCAATATAGCACTTCAAGGTAAGTTAATTCCACTTATTATTAGTTTGAATACATGTATATTAAGTTGATTAAACACTAAAAATTAGGTGAAATCAAAGGGGTTAGAGCTAGACATAGGGTTTAAGTAAAATCAAGATTTAACCATGAAATTTGTTATGAAATGAACTATAATTCATATATTATTGATCCTTAGGTTATAGAGAAAAACTTTCTTCGAAAAATTTCAGAATCCGGGCACGTGGGCCCGAGGTCAGAATTTAGGAAACTTGTGGAAAAGGTTGAGAAATTACTTAAATAGTTGGAATTCGACCTTGTAAGCCTTTATTGACTATTTCTTACTTTATTTAACTAGTTTGTGATTGTTCGGCTCCGAATTGAGGGCTTGGGCTTTTTCTTGATGTTGGAAGTGCACTTTAGAGCGAGGTGAGTCTCATTTCTAACCTTGTAAGAGGGAATTGTCCCCATAGGTGTAATAAATGAGTATTTGCTACTAAATGCGGGGGCTACGTACGTACTAGGTGACGAGAGTCCGTACGTAGCTACTATGATATTAATTGCTTGGGTAGTTTAGGACCCACATCATGCCTAATTTGGGAATATCTCTTATTTAAATTGCCAATATGATCATTTATTATATGCTAGAGACTTAAGGGAAATAAGAAGTGAACATATGAACTTGTTGAACCTTTGTAAGAGTTTCTTTGTATATACATAAGCCTTTGTGCGCAATCTTGATGTTTCTTGTTATTTGTGGATCGGGCCGATCTCCTCGGTGTGAATAGATGCATCTATGGTTCGTGCCGTTCGACCCTCGGCAGTGCACAGTTTATTTTCTGTTGGAGCGGGCCGTCGACCTCGACATGATTGCGCATGATATATGTATATGTATGCTGAAGATTAGACATGACATGCTCACTTGCCAAGTATTTGAAATGTAAATGATGACTGAAAAATGATTAAGAACATGATTATTGCTTTTTCATTATTACCTATAAATTATTGGAGACTATCATGCTTAGCATAGCACATTATTATTATTTTATCTTGACCTAGTAAGCATCAAGTCGACCTCTCGTCTCTACTTCTTCGAGATTAGACGGGATACTTATTGGGTACCTATTATTTATGTACTCATACTATACTTCTGTACTTAATTGTACAGGATCTGAGGTAGATACATCTGGTTACCGGTCCGGTGCGCGCCCTTGAGTTCGTGGCAGAGACTTCCACAGTGAGCTGCTTCCTTCCTATGTCGCTCAGCAGCCGGATGGAGTCTTCCTTCACTTTCGTTGTCTTTCTTCGTTTTAGGCAGTAGGATAGAGACATCATTTTGTATATTCTACTAGATGCCCGTACTTGTGACACTAGATCTTGGCACACATGCATTGGCAGACTTACTTTTGGGTTGTATCATTATGTTATTTACATTATCTATCCCTTTTGGTTTTCGGATCCAAATTCGGATATTTATTTCACTTAAATTATGATAAAATTGACTTAAGAAGTTAGAAATGTTCCGCATTGGCTTGCCTGGCAATGGTGTCGGGCGCCTTCATGACCTATTGTGGAAATGGGTCGTGACATATTATATGGAGAGTTGTTGCATGTTTACGATACTTATCTAATTTGGCCTCTTTACCCTTTACTTATTAACACTTGCTTCATCTGTATTCCTCTAAGTTGTTTCGCTCAGGGGTTTTCACTCTCGCTGCCGCGAGCAAAAGGGTTTTGGTTAGCCGTAAAGATGATAAGGACAGTGGCTGGTATGCCCTTTTCGTTGCTTCTTCCACAAGTGGTTTAGTGGGTGAAGAGAACATGCCTTTTTCAGAGAAGTGGAATTTTGCACGTAAGTTCTTTTCATATTGTTCTCCTTTTTCGATGGAAGAAATTGACGATCTCATGGATCTTTTTTCCTCTCTTTTTAGCAACAATGGAAGTTTTTGATGAAATACCAGACTTCCGTGCTTGGGTAAAGAAAATGTTATCAGTTGCCCCCATGGAAAAAAGATCCTGGAAATACATTTCTCATAGGTTTGGCTGGAAAGCCAAAACTCATGGTATACTTTCCTTTAATTTCCTTCCTTTATTTGATATTTATTTGGAGATTTCTAACTTTTTCTTTTGTTAGGTTTTCCCATTTGAGGTGTCAGTGCTGCGTCTATTACTTCATCAAGACTTTATTTGTTTCTTGCTCAAGAAATGATTTGAAATTCCTCGTCAAAGAGAAAAGCTGAGAGAGCTCATGGCTCTGATGTGAAGAGGAACGAGAATAGGGTTCCTTAGTGTGAAGGCCTCGGGCTAGAAGGCGCGTTATTTTGGATGATGAAGTCACCCCTCCTCCAAGTTCAGTCCCCATGAATGAGCCTGAAAGTGTTGTTTTAACGAGCTCTGATGAAGAGATGAATGTTGTAACTCGTGACTCTACTAATCAACTGTTTTCCTGTGGGTTTGATAATGAAGATTTTGACCTTGTTTCTAATGAAGCACCACTCGCCTCGTTTCCAGTGTATGCTTCTATTGGTTCTCAAATTCGTGCTCTTGTCGTTGCTGCTACTGCTTCTCCCGCGGCTATTTTCACTTCTTCAACTATCCCTACTGCTACTACTTCACGTGTTGAAGTTAGCTCTTAAGTAGCAATAGGATGATGAAAAAAAGTTACCATTAAAGTCCCCGAGGATGGCAATCATTTGAAAAAGTCTGGCCAAACCGAGGTATGGCTTAAACCTTTAATTGGCCCAGTTGAGAAGTCTAAGTTGGAAAGCTACAGTTCTTTAACATAGATGAACGATATTGTTCATTCATCTTTGAAGGTATAAGACTTCGATTTTTTTTTTACTTCCCTCGTGATTTTTATCTTTGTTTGATAATTACTTGTTTCCTTTCTTGTAAAGATCAATCTGATAGGTACGAAGCTTATAAAGAGAATCGTCAATACTGAGCAACTAGACAATGATTACCGCACTAAAGTAGACAACTTGAGGGAACAATACGAGAGTATTCAATTGGAAAAAGAAATTTTGGATGAGGAGAAATGTGCTCTGGAACAACAAATGGCATTAGAATTGGCAATTGAAAAAGCCTCTTCCAGTCAAGTGGGCAAGGACAAAGACATTCTTGAGTCTTCATTCGCGGAGCAGCATTCTAAAGATATCGAGGAAATAAGGGGTTTAAAGGACTTACTTAATCAGAAGGAGGTTTATGCTGGGGAGCTTATTCAAACGCTCACTCAGGCTCAAGAACACCTCCGTGCATCCTCGGACAAGGTCCAGTTCTTGGAGAGATTATTCGCCCCTTTGAAGGATTCTTATGATGCTTCTTTGGCTGAGAGGGAAGAGTTGGAGGCTGAAATTGAGCAATGGGAAAAAGATTACAAGGACATTGAAGATAAGACAACTCTTGATATAAGTTGGGCTTTTTTGAATACGCATCTTGAGGCTTTGATGGAGGCTAGCCAGGAAGGCTTTGACTTGACTACTGAGATTGCAAAACCTAAGGAAACTATTGAAAAAACTCAGCAACGTCAGAACTTCTCCTCACCTAAGGTCGGTGTTCCCGAAGGTGATGAACTTACTCCTAGTGAAGTTGATGCTCTATCCCCTTATGCTCAACTTGTGTCTTCTCTCGTTGCTGATGATGCCTCATTGAATTCCGCCTCTCTTATTGTTGATGGAACTGTTTTAGATCCTGGCCCTTAGTGTTCTGTGAACTTTTAGTTGGAAAGTTTGTTTCTTTTTTCTATTTTTGTTTTTTGGAACAATTGGCAAGTTTTAACCCTGATATGTTTTGAGGTTTATTTGCAATGGTTTTAACTAAGTTCATATATATATATATATATATATATATATATATATATATATATATATATATATATATATATATATATATATATATTATGTTCTACTCTTTAATTTGCATTCGAAAATGCTCTAGTATTTTGTGAGTTTCGAATAGACACGAATTTTTATAAAAGAGGGGCCTTTAATAAATGACACTAATGAAGAAGACGTCTCAACTTCATATTAATGTATATATATGAAAGAAGTAGGAAAATACATATTTCAAAGAAATCTCATGAATAATTTGATGAAGTTTGTATTTTGAACTTTCAAATTATGTAACACTTTGCATGTATTCATGTAACTTTTTGCATAACATCTACAAACTCTTTCATAACTATTTTCTTTACAACAAATTTCACAAATTTCTAGGGTATATTTTGAAACCCATAACCTTAGTATTAGTAGGATCTTATAATTTATGTCCACGAGTTTACACTTTATGAAAGCTTAATACAAAAGGTTTTTTGATTTAGAATTGCTTTCATGGCTCTTGATTGGCTCTATTTTTTATTGCTCTTGAATTTTGATTTTTGGGTCAATCTAGGCTTGAACTGACTTTCAATCTTCTTTCTTCTTTGACTTACAATCTTCTTTGTCTGCTATCTATAGTCCCCTAAGTGTTAGAGTTTTGAAGTATGAAATTTCAAGCACTAGATCATTCCTTCCATTTGGTCCATTTCCTGAAAAGGAAAATACATACGGGACTCGGAGGTATGATGACTGTATAACCCTTTTTATTTCCATCAGAAAGGTTGCAACCTAGACGGGGGATGATTTTGCATCCCGCGTGTCTTTTAGGTCTAAAATCATCTTTTGGCATGGATAGATTTGTGCCTATCATCTAAACTGGTTCATATAATTAAAAAGGAATAATTCTCAACCTTGCATAACGATACCTGACTGAGGGTTTTCCTTTTCAGAAGTGATACTTCTTCAAGTAAACAACATTCCAATTTGACGGGAGTATTTTTCCGTCCATTGTTTCCAATTCACATGCATCATTTCCAGTAATACCTCGAATCTTGTAAGGTCCGTCCTAATTTGGGCTCAATTTTTCTGTATTGGCCACATTTGATGATTGAAAAACTTTTTTGAGTACGAAGTCCCCAATCTTGAAGTACCTAAGATGAGCTTTCCGATTGTAATATCGCTCAATAATTTGCTTCTGCGCTGCCATCCTTATTAGACTTGTTTCTCTCCCTTCTTCAAGCAAATCGAGATTTACTCACATCTCTTCCTCATTTGATTCTTTGTTTGCTTGGATGTACCTCGTACTTGGTTGTCCTATTTCAACTGGAATTAAGGCTTCGACACCATACACAAGTGAGAATGGAGTCTCTCCCGTATCCCTTTTTGTTGTTGTCTGGTAAGCCCATAAGACTCCTCGTAACAATTTTAGCTACTTACCTTTTGACTCCTCTAATCTTTTCTTCAAGTTATTAATAATAACCTTGTTCGTTGAGTCATCTTGTCCATTAGCTACAGGATGATAAGGTATTGAAGTTAACCTTTTAATCTGCCAATTCTAAAATAATTCCATGATTTTTGCGCCTATAAATTACGTGTCATTATCACACATGATTTCTTTTGGAACTCCAAACCGACATTGATGTTTTGCTAAATGAAGTCCCTGACCTTTTTTTCCCGCACCTGTTTGAAGGCACCTACTTCTACCCACTTGTTAAAATAATCGGTTAGTACTAGTAAAAATCGTACCTTTCCTTTGTGGGTTGCGGATCCACGATATCCATTCCCCACTTTATAAAAGGCCATGGTGTAATAACCGAATGTAATAACTCTGTTGGGTGATGCATATTGTTACCATATCATTGGCATTTGTCACATTTGGCCACGAAGCTTTCTGCATGTTCTTCCATTTTGGCCAATAATATCCTGCTCTAATTAGAGTTTTTACCAAGGATCTTCCTCCTGCATGATTTTCACAGTGTCCCTGATGTACTTCTCTCATCACATACTATATTTGAGAAGCTCTAAGACACTTTGCTAAAGGTCTACCGAACATTTTTCGATATAAGTTGACTCGATCCAAACACTAATGGGCAGCTTTTTATTGAAATGCCTGAGACTTTTTCTTATCTCTAAGTAGAATTCCATATTGCAAAAAATTAACGATCTCGTTTCTCCAATCCCAAGTTAAATTATTGAAATTTAACTATTTTGTCCTGATCGAGTGCCGAATGAAACAAATGTATTACGGAAGCATTTTCTTCATTTGTCAATTCGGCAGCAGATGCAAAATTAGCCAGCGCGTGTGCTTCAGCATTTTCTTCCCTGGGCATTTGCACGATTTTCCAAGTTTGGAATTGTCTGATTAAATCTCATGCCTTTTCTAAATATTACGGCATCCTCGCTTATCTAAATATACAAGTCCCCTGCATTTGATTAACTACAAGCTGCGAGTCGCTCTTGATTGTAACCTGCTCTATTCCAAGCTCTCGTGCCAATTCTAGACCAGTAATTACAGCTTCATATTCTGCTTCATTGTTAGTAATGGGATGGCATTTTATTACCTGCCTTATAGTTTCTCCCGAAGGTAGGATTAGAACAATGCCTAAACCCGCTCTTTTAACATTTGAGGAGCCATCAATAAATAGGATCCAAGTACGTGGATTAGACCCGTTGAATACCTGCAATTCCTTTTTGGCTTTCGATACAATCGCTGGGTTGAAATCTGCCACAAAATCTGCTAAAACCTATGATTTTATCGCAGTTCTAGGGTGATATGTGGTATCATATTCACTTAGTTCTATAGTTCACTTGGCTAATCTACCTGATAGTTCTTGCTTGTGTAATATATTCCTTAAGGGGTAAGAGGTCACTACAGAGATAGGGTGACATTAAAAATAAGGCCTCAACTTTCTAAATGCTATGATTAATGATAAGGCAAGTTTTTCTAAATGGGGATATCGAGTTTCAGCATCCAATAAAGACTTGCTAATATAATAAATTGGAGATTGTTTACCTTTGTCTTCTCGAACTAATACTGCACTTGTCGCCATTTCTGTCACAGCGAGATAAATGAGTAGCTTTTCTCCATCCTTCGGTTTAGCCAACAATGGTGGGTTTGAAAAGTACGTTTTTATATTTTTGAGTGCTTGTTGGCATTCCTCAGTCCACTCAAATTGGCTTTTATTTTTCAACACTAAAAAGAACTTAAAGCTTTTCTCCGAAGATTTAGAAATAAACCTTCCCAATGCTGCTATCCTACCTGTCAACCTCTACACCTTTTTTTTGTTCATGAGTATATCCGGTATTTCTTTAATGGCTTTAATATGTGTTGGATTTACTTCAGTTCCTCGGTTAGAAACAAAGAAACCTAAAAACTTTCATGAAGACACGCCAAATGCATATTTTTTGGGATTTAACTTCATACTGAATTTGCGGAGAATCTGAAATGTATCAGACAAATGTTGGATGTGATCCCCCGCCTGTGCTGACTTGACTAGCATGTCATGGATTTAGACTTCCATGGTTTATCCTAGATGATCTTGAAATATCTTCGTTACTAACCTCTGGTACGTAGCTCCAACATTCTTTAGGCCGAATGACATGACTTTATAGCAGTAAATCCCCCTATCTGTAATAAAGGAATTTTTTTCTCATCTAAAGGATACATTTTTATTTGATTATATCCTGAATAGGCATCTAAAAAAACTTAACAATTCATGCCCTGCAGTAGCATCCATTAGTTGATCTATGTGCGGTAAAGAAAAAGAATCTTTAGGGCATGCTTTATTCAAGTCAGTATAGTCTACACAGACTCGCCATTTACTATTCTCTTTTGGCACCACTACAGTATTGGCCAACCAATTAGGATATTTTACCTCTCAGATAGACCCAATTTTTAAAAGCTTTTGTACCTCATCCTGAATCACCTGGTTTTTTAAGGATCCTTGCTTCCTTTTCTTCTGTTTGATAAGCGGATATGTTGGCTTCATTTATTTTATGGGTTATCACCTCCGGTGATATACCCGTCATATCTGAATGCAACTAAGAAAAGCAGTTTGCGTTAGCTTTTAATAATTCAATTAACTTACTTTTCATCTCTAGCACAAGTTGGTTCCGATGTAAACTTTTATGTCCGGCCAATGTATAATTAGCATTACCGTTTCGAGCTCCTCAGTTTTTGTTTTGATGTTTTCATTCTTTTCTGGCTCTTGAATGATATCAGGCCCTGAGTCTACATCCGTTTGCTCATCTCCAGTTGAGGTTTGTGCTACTAAATCCTCAACTGAATTCTGTAATTGCTATTTTTTCTGTAACATCATTCTTTATGCTTGAATCTGCCACCGAATTGATACTTCTAGAGCCTGTTGATCACCACAAATTTGTCTAATTCCCCATTGTGAAGGGAACTTAATAACCTAATGTAAAGTAGACAGAACGACGTCCATATCATGAATCCAAGGTCTGTCAAGAATTATATAATACGCCATGTCCGTATCTATCAATTGAAATTTCATATCTTTGACTACTTCTTTTGCGAATGTCGTGAGTACTATCTCCCCTTTTATAACAATGCTTGAATAGTAAAATCCAAATAAGGTACGTGCTTTGGGTACCAATTTATCATCGGCTTGCATCTCATTTACCACTTTTAAAAGAATGATATTTACAGAGCTACTTGGATCAATCAAAACTCGTTTCACATTTGTATCATGTACAAGTAAAGATATTACCAGTGCATCATTGTGTGGGATCATTACGCCTTCTGCATCTGCATAATCAAACATTATGCTGTCTTATTCTAAAACTTGGTGAATCCACTTTTCGTGGGTAACTATGACTTTTGACATCTTTTTTGCAGCCGTATACGTTATACCGTTGACCTCCTATCCCCTGCTTATCACATTAACCATTATTTTTTGGTGACAGAGGTTTTGGTGGCTCCTGTCTATTATTCATATACGCTTGCTTACCTTTCTCGCTAAACAAATCGGTTAAATAACCTTGTTTTAACAAATGCTCTACTTCACCTTGTAGCAATCTGCACTCTGCTGTTTTATGACCATGATCATTGTGAAACTCGCACCAGAATTTGGGTTTCTTCTGATAGGGTTCGATCTCATTTCTTTTAACCACCGCACCTTATCTCCCATACTTCTTAAAACAACTAACAACTCGAATGTGCTAACACTGCAATCACCAATCTTTAATTTTGTACCAATGTCATTGTCCCACGTACCTTGCTCCTTTCTAAACTTGGATGATGAACCCACATCTCTGTCCCTTGATCTGGAATCATACCTCGGGTTCTCTTGTTTACAATGTGATTCCCTTCCTATTGGTACCATGTAAGGTTCGTACATGTTCTTACCGGAACTTTTTTCAGTTTTTGGTTGCCTCAAACTTGTTCTTTCATCTCCCCGTGACTGAGTGATAGTATCTACTCTATCCGCAGCTTCGTGAAATACTTGTTGTAAACGTCATTCCAAGTTATTGTAGGGAATTCTCGTAAACTTTCTTTAAGTCTTCTTGTGGCTTTTGAACTTTTTTCATTTAGGTTGCTCTCAAACACCATAGCCGCCCAATTATCAGGTACACGTGGTAACATCATCCTATCACTCTGTAAACTATCCAAAAATTCCCTGAGTAGCTCCGTATCTCCTTGTTTACTTTCAAGATGTCTTCAATCCTCTTTTCAACTTTTTGAGCTCTTGAGTGTGCTTTTATAAATGAATCTGCAAGCTCAGCAAAAGAATCAATAGAATTTTCTGGTAAAAGAGAATACCATGTTAGTGCTCCTTTTGTGGGTGTTTCACCAAATTTTTTGACCAGCACTGACTTAATCTCTTTCTTGGTCAGGTCGTTAACATTCATGCCAGTTGTAAATGCAGTTCCATGATATCGTGTGTCAGTTGTCCCATCATACTTTGGGATATCGGGCATCTTAAACTTTTTTGGAATTGGCACGGGAGCGGCGCTTGTCTTCTAGGGTTGTTGAGAATATTTATCAATATCCACTCCTTTAATCATGGGTGGCATACCAGGTACCTGCTCTATGCGATCGGTCTTCTCCTTGAGCTATTCTACAAAGTTAGTACTAAACTTTGATGATAGATCTTAACTCTTGCCTTATGTTTTGATGATCTAACAAACTTACTGTTGAGAACCAGATAAGGAGCCTGACCTACCAGATAGGGAACCTGACCTACTTGGATTGTTGTAAGCTTTAACGGATTCCAGCTAAAGGTAAAATGCTATAGCTTCAGGAGCTAGGAACCAACACAAAGACCTGATGCACTTGTGATTTCCTCATAGCAGTACAAAGTCATTGGGACACAACTGGAAATGAAGTGACTGGCGATACTATTTCTGTCGCACTGCACTACACTGTCCGTCTATTCATTCTTTAACCAAACAAAGTACTCACATCACTTCAACTGATGTGATCAAGATGTACCCACAATGAGCGTTATCCAAAAACATGACTGAAGGCTTCCGTTTCTTATTCAGGCCTCTTGAAAAAACAAACAGCGAAATCAATCCTCACAAGCTTGAAGAACAAGGTTGAATGCTACAACGGACCAGTTCCTAAAAGATAGATTGTTGTTGTCCTAGTTGAGTTTTAAACTTATTATTGTACCTACTGTATCTCCTAAATAGCTTATCTAGAAGCATTTTGATTAGGAATCCTCTTGTAAATCCATAAACTCCTTGAGTTTATGTTGTGACTAGATTTAGTCATAAGGAAAAATCTTTGTAATCATAGAGTTACAAAGTGGCTTGTGGTGATAGCATCACAAGTTAGAAAAAGCCTTTGTAACTAGGATAGTTACAAAGTGGCTTGTGGTAAAGGTACCACAAGTTAGTTGAGAAAATCCTTTGCAATAGGAAGTATTGTAAAGTGGCTTGTAATAGGTAAATTACAAATTAAAGAAGTTGAAAGCTACAGGTGTAAGTCGTGGTTTTGTTATCCCCTTGTGTGGGATTTTTTCATGTAAAAATCCTCTGCCTTATTTACTTACTGCTTCATTAAGTGCTTTTAGTATAACCTTATAGAGGACCAGGTACTCTACAATTTGGTGGACCCGTACAAACTAATAATTGGCATCAGAGCAGGTTCATCCTATCAGGCTAACACCTAAGAAGGATCCTTATGGCGGCTCCAATAAAATTTGAAGAAGGACAATCCATATACCAACCTCCCAAGTTTGATGGAAAATGCTATTGGTGGTGGAAAGCTAGAATGCATGATTTTATCATGGCTGAGGATTGTGAGCTATGGGATATCATTTGCGATGGTCCTTATATTCCTATCAATGTACTAGATGAATTTCCATTTTCAACTGAAAAAACTAGCAAAGAATACACTGAAGAAGACAAGAAAGTGGTGGAGAAGAATTTTCGTGCCAAGAAAATTCTAGTAAATGGAATGGAACCTAAAGAGTACGATAGAATCTCTACCTGCGACACTGCAAAGGAAATATGGGAGGCTCTACAAACAGCTCATGAAGGAACTACACAAGTAAAACAAGATAAACCTAATACTGGTGATAGTTCTATGATGGCAGTTGAAGGCGAGGAGAATGGATATGACTCAACGTTCACTTTGATGGCTCAATCAGATGATGATGAAGACAATGGCGACAAAGAGGTAAACTTCAAGGATGTTCAAAGAAATATGAAATCCTATTCTCCAAAAAAATTCATGTGTTTAGTTGATATTTTAATTACTGCTTTCTGTAGTCTTGTGGAGGATAGGGATTCCTTAATCTTAGAACTATAAGAATCTGAACGTACTAGAGAAGACTTAGTGGCTGCAGTTACTGATCATAAGAAAACCACTAAATTTCTTAGACAAGAAAAGAGGGATCTGCTGGAAGAAATTGTAGATCAAAGGGAAACAATAGTAAAACCATCGACTAAGTCGAAACTTGAAAGCTCTAAAAGAGGAAAGGAAATAGCAAGTGAGGAATACCTTAGGCTTGAAGATGAGGTGAAAGCTATGAGATGTAGGATGTGTGCTGAAATTGAAAATAATGGGCTCTTCCAAGCCAATCTAGAAGGTCTCTAAAGTGGACCTGGTCCTCAGAAGTTACCACTACTTTGCTTATTGATGATATTAAAAAAAGGCAGGGAGCAGGGTTCCAAAGAGAGAAAACTTCTCATAACCCTCACAGTAAAAGTGTCACTATATTTGATAACTGGCCTCATACCAAATGTGGGAACACTGGGAGCTTCAAGGAAGGTGTACAGGCCAAGAATCAATCAGTTCAGAAAGAAAAAGTGGCTATTGAAACCGTGACCACAAAAGAGGGACCAGGTTCCACTCACAAAAAATGCACATTACCTGCATGGACTAAGAGAGCTGTTATTCATCCTCTTGATTACTACAAGGGATCCAAACTTGTTTGGGTTCCTAAAACTAACTCCTAAATCTCTTGTGCAGGGAACAACGAAAGGAAGTGGTCAACAATGGTTCATGGATAGCAGATGTTCGAATCACATGACTGGGAACACCACAGACTTTCTTTCACTAAAAGCCCTGCAAGGAGGAAGTGTATCCTTTGGGAATGGCAAAAAGGGGTACATTCTTGGAGTTGGAAAAGTTGGGAAGTCACTCACTCATTCTATTGAGAATATGTACTATGTCAACGGGCTTAAGTACAGTCTCCTGAGTGTTTTTCAAATTTGTGATAAAGGAAACAAGGTGGAATTCTTGTCCAAAATATGTACAATCACTGACCTTGTGACCGGTGAAATAGTATTGGTGGCCAAAAGATACAAGAACATCTATGTTGCTGATTTCGAATACTTACAGAGTGGTGATCTGAGTTGTCTGAAGGCGATTGACGATGATACTGAATTATGGCACAGAAGACTGGGCCATGCAAGCTTTTCCCTTCTGAACAAACTAATTCAAAAGGACCTGGTCCATGGTCTGCCTGTACCACAACTTAAGATTCAAAAAGTCTATGATACATATGCTAGAGGAAAATATTTGAAGTCCTCCTTTAAGTCAAAAAGAGATGTGAGCACCTCAAAGCCGCTTGAGCTACATCACTTCATTTAAGTCCTCCTTATGTTTTGATGATCTAACAAACTTACTGTTGAAAACCAGATAGGGAACCTGACCTACCAGATAGGGAACCTGACCTACTTGGATTGATGTAAGCTTTAACGTATTCCAGCTAAAGGTGAACTACTACAGCTTTAGGAGCGAGGAACCAATACAAAGACCTGATGCTCTTGTGGTTTTCTCATAGCAGTACAAAGTCATTGGGACACAACTATAAATGAAGTGACTGATGGCATTGTTTTTGCCACACTGCAATGCACTGTCCCCCCACTCATTCTCTAACCAAACAAAGTACCACATCACTTCAAGTGATGTGATCAAGATGTAACCACAATGAGCGTTATACAAAAACATGACTGAAGACTTATGTTTCTTATTCAAGCCTCTTGAAAAAACAAACAGTGAAATCAATCCTCACAAGCTTGAAGAACAAGGTTGAATGCTACTATAGACCAGTTCCTAAAAGATAGATTGTTGCTGTCCTAGTTGAGTTGTAACCTTGTTATTATACCTAATCTATCTCCTAAACAGCTTATATAGAAGTATTTTGATTAGAAATCCTCTTGTATATCTGCAAACTCCATGAGTTTATATTGTGACTAGATTTAGTCATAAGGAGAAGTCTTTGTAATCGTAGAGTTACAAAGTGGCTTGTGGTGATAGCATCACAAGTTAGAAAAAGCCTTTATAACTAGGATAGTCACAAAGTGGCTTGTGGTAAAGGTACCACAAGTTAGTTGAGAAAATCCTTTGTAATAGGAAGTATTGTAAAGTGGCTTGTAATAGGTAGATTACAAGTTAGTGAAGTTAAAAATCTACAGGTGTTGGTCGTGATTTTTTTTATCCCCATTGTGGGATTTTTCCACGTAAAAATCTTCTGCCTCATTTACTTACTACTTCATTAAGTGCTTTCAGTAGAACCTTGTAGGGACCAGCTACTCTACGATTTGGTGGATCCATACAAACTAACAATTGTAAATCAGAATTATTTGGAATACCTGATCTTCCATCGAGAGATTAACTGGGAGTTCCTCCACTGCCCGAATTGGCGAGTCCTAAGCGTGGGTTCTCTATGGTTGTGTGTTGTTTGGAGGTGAAGTTAGTGGTACAGTTGGTAATCCACTAATAAAAGCTTGAAGAGGAGTGTTGACGTATTCTGCAATTAGTTACTTCAATGCATCTTCAGCAATTTGATCTTCCCCTTTTTGGTTATTCATATGTGATACTGATCTGTCAGGTGACCCTTCTCTGGAGTGCTGAGGAGAATTTTGGGGTAAAGGGATTGGAGTTTCACTCTCTTGTTAATTCTGTTGATTAGTTGATTTTGTTGTCGTTGGTATCACTACAAGAAAAATCGCCTTTAGGGACGAGAATAATGGTCCCTAAAAGTCTGATTATGGTCCTTAAATATCATTAGCGACAAGAACAATCTGGTCATCACCGGTCGCCAGAGACTGCCGCAAAAGGTCAACAACGACAAGATTTAGTGACCGGTCCTTAAAAACCTTTAAGGACTGGTGTGATTCTGGTCCTTAATAAACTTTGAGGGACCACAATTCTGGTCCCTAAAGAATGATAAAAAAGACTGTTGGATGCTGCATCTGGTACCTATTAATTTACAACGACCAGATTTTACATGTCCCAATAGGACTTTGAGGATGAAATTTCTGGTCCTTAAAGATCTTATGAAATGTGGTCCCTAAACAAATCTATTTTATGTCCTGCTTTTCCGAAATATTATTCCCTTCATAGTGTATGTAATGAATGCATGTAGACAAACTTATCAATAATGTCTTCATACATATTTGCAAAATTACAAAAAAAAATAAAAGGATCAATATTCCATTTGTACTGTATCATTTACACACCCCGTTGGAAGAAAACAAATTAACATCACTTGCATATAAATAAATTATAGTCTATAGTTCTGAGCAAATGCTAATTATCTTATCAACTTGAAGTCTCCAATATCTACATCTTCACTTATAAACTGAAGTCTTCAAAACTTGTGAGAAGAATGAAATGAATTCACTTCAGAAAAACTATAATAATCAACCAGAAAGATTGGGTAACTAATTGCGAGGCCTACAATATTTCATAAAATAATTGCAATATAACAATATTTTGGTCATATAAGAAACCTACATTATGAAATAAAACACAAAATAGCATGTCAGCAATTAAAACACTATAAGAGACACTCAAAAAATGGATTTGTTTCATCAATGACAAGGAGCACTACATCTTGTTATATACAAATAGGTTCCATAGGCTTAGAGGGAGACAAATAGATAATTATTTATCATATTATACGCCAAGTTGTAAGTGCCATGTAGCCTAAGAAATAAAGATTAAGTTCAACATTAGCATTAGTGAGAATAATCCATCGATAATGTAGCATTAATGATAATTAACCCTCATTATTTAATATATATAAAAATTGGATGCAAACTATAAGATCTAATAACACTATGTTATATAAACTACTAACAAACAAATTGCAATTTTAAAGCACATCTTCCTTTAGAGAATATCTGGCACAAAAAAGTCTAACAGAAAAAAAATCAAAATCGGTGCCTTATAACTTTTTCCATTATCATAATCATATTTTGGGTTGTGCTATAAACAAGAAACTGTGAGGGGTTCATGTTCCTATTAGTTAAATGTAGCAAATTTTTAGATCACTCAACACTGATCAGGGTAAATTTTCTGATGCAAAAATAAAAAATGAACTATTGACAATTATCCTACATTTGAACCTAAAACTTGTTGTCCTTGCAATTAGCCATTAACTTGTGTGAAAATAATTAGCAATTTATTAATGATCTACGCACACAGACATATATTTTTTTTGAAAAGTAAAAGAAACATAATTTAACAAGAATCGTCAAAGAAATTTCTGGACCCGCTGCCTAACTCTCTCAAGTTTCAGGTCAAGTTGTGCTAGCTTCAATTGGCATTGTTTCCAGCTACTAAACTTACTCCTGGAAAGAGAAGGGAAGAGAATCAAGAAAAGGAACTTATCTACCATATAATATAATTTTAAAAAGTAAAATTTCTTCTCCATTTTTTCGCATATGGCTTTCACACAAGGAGCTTCAATGTTGTTGCTAAACACTAAAGTGAAAGATAAAGAGGAAGCGGCTTTGGGTATGCACACCTTGTCAAGAAAATTTTATTGGTTGATAATCCCATACCAGAGGGTATAAATTGTTCATAAAAGTAAAAAAGGTACATAACTAGAAGAGATTTGAGATTTACTACATGAAAAGTTGTCGTGTTACGACAAAAATAAAATCATATTTGAGATCCTAAGAAATGCATCACAAACTGTTATAAGATTATATCATGAAGATGCATGAGAACTTCAGAGTCACATATGACATGAAGATGTACAGAATAAAAGACTTAAGTTTCAACTAAATGGTTATGACATGATATAGAGTGTAAGGTTGAGTTTTGGTCCAAAAATAAATTGTATTTGTATGAGTAGCAAAAACAAATTAGGAACGAGAAATGAAATAGTAAAAGTGGATAAAGAGAGGAAAAATTAAAAAATGATCTAGATTATAAGAAAAAAAATCTATCATTTCAACTTTGCAACATCCCTTACAAATGAACCACCACCTTATTAATAACTAACTTAAGCAACCATTGCACCAAGATCAAGTATCTTCATAAAATCTTATAGAACCACAAGTATAAAACTTATGCACTTATTCAAGTAACCTCTTTGTGGAGAAAGCAGAAACACCTTCATCTCTTTAAAGATGTTCAACTTTAATACCACACTTCCCCAAAATTTCAATATTTTCTTTGAAACATGTCTTAGAACCATACAACAACATATTTAAATTACCAATATCAATCTATCATTTTTACAAAGGCTTTGCGTGGATGAATCTTTACTTTTTTTCTATAACTTTAATCTATCTGCTAGAGCACTTGCAGCAAACAGTTTTTCCACCACTTGAAAAAGCCACTATCTAATAAATTTAAAAGTTTAATTTCTGTTAGCAAATATTACTATCATTAATATTTAAAAGAAGCTTCATGAACCTGATAATCACCGTAGACTAGCAATCCCAGTTAAGCACCTCACCTATCAATTGGTAACAAAATAATCATGTTGATTAAAGTTTCATTTTAGTATGTAAAAGACTGGTTAGTAGCAATATTTTACACGAGTATAATAATATCAAGAAGCGCACAATAAAATAAATACCCAATTTTAGCAAAAACAGGGACAACATGTATCCATCAAAAAAATTACGAGCAATAATGCAAATAAATACCAAAAATCACTCACTGTGCCCATAAATGAAGTGAAATAAAACCCACAAATACTAACAGCAAAACCCAGCAAGTCTAAAATAATGAGTGGAAGAAAGGAACACTAACAGATGATTAGAACACTTCATCTCTTAAGCAAGTGGTAAAGTAATCAAATCTTGCATTCAAGAAACAAAATTGCCAGCGCACACATATACAAGCCTAGCTGATGCAAGTAAAGAGAATAGAATTATGTGAAGCAAAACTTACGAATTTTAAGTTAATACTCCTGGAAGAACCTCGGACCACAAAGAAATAACTCTTTCCCATCTCACTGCGGAGGTTGAAATGAATAACATGCGAGCTCTTCTTTACAAAATGACTCAGAGATATGGCCTCGCCATAAAAAGAACTTGTTGAACCACAAAATGCCTAACTCAGTCGCACAAATCCAACTTCATTTGGTGATGGAAATAATTGCCCAAAATAACTCAAAAAAATTGAATAATATGTTGAATATTCGTGAACAGATTGATGATGGAATTTGTCACTTTGAACATGAAATCAAGAATAGGTTTAGATGAAACACCAGAATTGGTTGTCAAAGTAATAAGGGTTTGGGGATTTTGAGAGAAACGTTAAGAGATGGGGAGCAAACCTTAGTTCCTAACAATTTGTTTGGATGGTTATTACCTATCGTATCGTATCGTATTATTACTTTAAATATAATGTTTGTTTTGATTGTTACTTAAATTTTATTTTATCGTATCGTTAAATCCGTCGTTACGTAACGATGAAATGTATCACTTTATATAACGACCGATTTGGTGTGGTCGCGTTGTTTCCTTGTATTTTTCTCTCAATCTCACCCTTCATTATTGTTAAATAATTTATTTTATCATTTACCCAACCTTTTTATATACTGTAGAATAATTTTTCTTTATAATATTGCAAGTTTATTCATCATATTACAGGTGCGTGATACCATAAAACGACGCCAAAATGACACAATCCATCCAAATATTGTATTCATCAAACGATACAATATAATTGTCACGACCCGGATTTTCCACCATCGGGAGTCGTGATGGCGCCTAATGGTTGGTGCTAGGCAAGCCAAACATTTAACCCTTTGTATAACAACACAACATTAATAATAATAATAATAAACTCTTAAATAAAAGCGAAAGTCTTTTATGTCATAAATACTGAAAACTCAAAAATGCGGAAGTTTAATATTTCACTACCTAAGACTGGAGTCGCTATCTCACGAACTACTAATGAATGCTACAAACAAGTCTGAATAGAAAAATACACAGTGTCTGTCTCGGTACAATGAAAACAAATAGAAGATATAGAAAGGGACTCCGACCGGTGAACGCCAGCTAGGCTACCTCGTAGTCCCTAGACTGAAGTCAGCTCCCACTCAATGTGCTACTGCTGTGGTCCAAAAGCTGCTCCGGTACCATGATCTGTGCAAAAAGCACAAAAGTGCAGCATCAGCACAACCGACCCCATGTGCTGGTAAGTGCCTGGCCTAACCCCGGCGAAGTAGTGACGAGGCTAGACAGGACTACCAAATAAACCTGTGCAGTTTAATATATATATATATGTTCAATAAAAGGAAAGAATACCAACACTAAACTGTTAAAAGGGAGCGACGCATGCTATGGGGGAGTACAATTCAGATATAAAAGTCATCAACTTAAATAAGAAACAGGACACAACAATAATTAACAAAAACAAGAAATCCAACAGTTGCACGGCATCAACCTTCGTGCTTTTACTCTCATCCTCACCCAAAGCAATCAAATAAAATGCACGGCATCACCCTTCATGTTTTTCCTCACATAACTCTCATTTCATGGCACGGAATGATCCTTCGTGCAATTATTGTCAAATCAGAGCACTGAATGTCCCTACGTGCATAAATAATCAAAACATGGCACGGAATGGCCCTTCGTGCAAATATAATCAAGACATGGCACGGAATGACCCTTCGTGCAATATAATCAAAACATGGCACGGAATGACCCTTCGTGCATTATCACTCTTCCTCACCCAAACAGCAATCACAACCAAACGGGCGAGGGAATAAACAATAATAAGAAATGTCTCAGCAAGGAAAAACACAATTAAATAACTCAATCTTGGCAAGGGAGCAATAACAACAACTTTCACATCCCGACAAGGGAGATAATCAATATACTCAAACCATCCCGGCAAAGGATTAATCACATCTCTTTTTATTTTTTTTTCATTTCTTACTCAATAGTATTCTTATCGTTCGAGCCAATGCTCCAAAGAATTCACAATTCACAATTAATCCTCATACTCTTCACATTATGCAGAAATCATTAATTTAGCCTGGAAGAGTCCCACAATATACCAAAATAAGCACAAACAAAGACCCACGGTCATGCTAGACACCGGTGTATAGATACTCGTCACCATGCCTATACACCGTACTCGATCATTTAGCAATTAGCAATAAATAACACTCTAATCCTATTCCCTCAAGCCAAAGTTAGATCAAACACTTACCTCGGTCCAAAGAATAGCAATCAACTCTCCAATATCGCCTTTCCTCTAAAATCCGACTCCGAAACAATGGTATCTAGGCATAATTAATTCAATAATATCAATTAAGGCTCAACAACATAATCCCATAGCCTAGAAATGAGTTTTCTAGCATTCTTCCAAAATACAAAAATTCGACATCGGGCCCACATGGTCCAACTACGAGGCTCAGACCAAAACCCAATCACCCATAACCCCACGAGTT
>MU773231.1:13140-28383 GCA_026770625.1 Nicotiana glauca
CATTTTTCTGAGCATTCTGCCTCAGATGCGCGAAGTACGCGCGAAGTAAAGTTCGCGCACGTTTTCGCGCATGCGACACCTTACGAGTAAAATGATCATAGTTTTTTGTATACACCTCCAAATGACAAACGGTTTGTTGATTTGGAAACTAGACTCAAAGGGCTTTAATTTGATAGGTTTATCCTCACACAACTCCTAATATAACTGGAGATATGATCGTTCAAAGTGAGGTCTTGTGCGCACTCATGTACAGATTTCGTCTAATATGCAATTTTCCAACTTGGTTTGTACTTAGGCCTCTCCTTAGACCCCAAATCACTTATAATAAGACTTATACACTTAATACAATATCCAATTGATATCCATAATATCATAAATCCTCATTTGCACACGAAATAAAATAATTTAACCCACCTTGGCACGACGAAATCTTAAATTACTCGAAAAATATTTTCCGGGGCCTTACACATGCCCTGCATGTGCTGGAGTGCCTCGAGATGGAGGAGTTGTTGTGGATGTAGTAGCTGTAGAGCTAGCTGGCTGCGCCATACCTCTGCCCATGGTCCGGTGAGACGAACAGTAATCCCTCTGAATGTTACCCCTCATACTGCACTCATATAATATAGGTAGGTCCATGAAACAGACCCCGAAGTGTATCCTCCCACACTTAGGGCATGATGTATTCTGCTGCTACTGAAATTTCCCTCCAGTTCGACCCTGCTGGTGGGGTACCTTATTGTCCTGACTAGGCCTAAAACGACTCCACTGCTGCTGACTAGGCCCTGTCGGCTGTGCACTCATTAAAGACTGGGCGAAATACTAAGATGGCCTTGATGAACCTCCCCTAAATGTCGACCTACCACTACCACCACCAGACTAACCACCAAAGTTGCTCGCAGATCGGCCTTGCTGCTACCTTCACGCTCCATTCTATTTTTTAGTTTATGGTTCTTTGTAGCTTGAGCAAATGCCACCACCATAATTCATATCAAAATTTAAGGTAGCTGTCACAACCTCATTGATAACCAAGGGGCTAAGGCCTTGTACAAATTGACGCACTCTAGCCTCCATAGTAGGAAATATATGAATAGCATAATTGGACAAGCGCGCGAGCTCCATGAGGTAATACCATACACTCATTCTCCCTTGTTTCAGGCTCTCAAACAGGGTTTTCTCGCGAACATAAATATGGTTTGCCTTGGTCTCGGCAGGTAAGAAATGATCCATAAAGGCATAAGTGAACTCACTCCACCTTGTCGGAGGGATCCCCTCCCCCTGAGACTCCTTCCTGTGATGACCCAAAGAGTCATCACCTGTTTTCTCTCTTTTCTGCATTTTTGAGGCCTTGAAAACCTCGCTTTTAGTCACCTCAATTTGCGTGTGCAGTCTGGGCTCATAGCCGGAAAGCTTAAATATGAATTCTGTGTACAAATAGATGAATTTTGATATTAATATGATTAAAGTTGACTTTGGTCAATATTTTGAGTAAATGGACCCGGACCTATGATTTGACGGTCCCGTAGGGTCCGTAAAAAAATATGGGACTTGGACGTATGCTCGGAATCGAATTTCGAGATCCCAATCCCGGGAAATAAATTTTTTGTGTGAAATTATTGTCTAAAATTAATTAAGGAAAATGGAAAGGAAATTTGATTAGAAGACTATGGTATCGGGCTCGTATTTTGATTCCGACATGCGGTACAAGTTTTATATATGATTTAAGCGCTTTCTGTAAAATTTGGTCGAAATCGGACGTCGTTTGACGTGTTTCGGACCTAAATATCTAAAAATAAAAGTTTATGAAGTTTGATCAAAAAGTGATGATTCTGAGGTTTAATTCCTTGTTTATGATGTTATTTTGGCGATTTGATCGCACGGTTAAGTTCGTAGGATGTTGTTGAGTTAGTGTGTGTGTTTGGTTGGGAGCCCCAAGGGCTCGGGTGTGATTCGGATATGTTTCGGGATGATTTTAGCCTTAGAAAAGTTGCAGAAAATAGCTGTTGTCTGTGCCTAGTGAATCCTTCTATGCGATCGCATAGGAAGTGCTGTGATCGCATAGAGCAACTTAAGGGGGTCCAGAAATTCTTCTATGCGATCGCATTCTTCTCTCTGTGATCGCATTGCATATAAACCAGCTTCATTTCATTCTTCTATGCGATCGCATTACACTCTACGCGATCGCATTGCATGAAAACCCCACCTTTATTTTTTCTTTTATGCGTTCGCACCAGCCCTTATGCGATCGTAGTGTCTCCCCCTATTCCCTATGCGATTGCAATCCTTATTCCGCGATTGCATAGAGCATTTTCGCCCAGTGATTTTTAAGTTTTAAAACAGAATCAGTGACGGGAATAACATAACACTTCACGAACTCCTTCTTCTCCAAAGTCCTAGGGCGAATTTTAGAGCACTTCTTCATCAAAACTTCTTGGGTAAGCATTGTTTAACTTGTTTTCTTCATTTTCCATATTGTTTAACTTGTTTTCTTCATTTTCCATCATTAATTATTGAATTCCTAAGCCTATAACATGTAATCTAGGGTAGAAATTGGGGGGAAAGGGTAGAGTTAGGGGTTTTCGATTTTCATCGATTTAGACCTCATTTTGGGGTCGAATTTGAAAACAAATTATATATTCGGGCTCGGGGAATGGGTGATATGGAATTGGTTCGAACCTTGTGTTTTGACCAAGCGGGCTCGGGGTCGATTTTGGAATTTTTGGAAGAAAGGTTGGAAATCTATATTTAGGCATTGGGTTTGATTTGTTTAGCTATTATTAATATTATAAAGTCGTTATTTCATAGATTTGATTGAGTTGGAGCCGAATTCAAAAGGGAAAGCGGTCGTTGTGTATTGATTTAGCCATGGAAGTTGAGGTAAGTGTTTGGTCTAACTTGGCTTGAGGGAATAGGAGTAGAGTCTTATTTGCTAATTGCTATTTGTCGAGTACGATGTATAGGCATGGTGACGAGTATCTATACATTGGTGTCTAGCATGACCGTGTGTCCTTATATTGAGATTATCCTGAATTGTTGTGACTCTTCCATGCTTATTTGATGATTTCTATTTACTGTAAAGAGCATGAGACAGAGATTATGAAATGACTCTTAGAGCGACGACTCGAATGTTAAAGTGAATTATAAGTGAGAAGTGTAAGAAAGTGAAAGAGTTGATGGTTACTCCCTTGTCGGGACGTGTTATTGGTTTTGTTGATTTTCTCCCTTGCCGGGATTTAGTTGTGTTGTTATATTTCCCTTGTCGGGGTTGCTGTCACTAGTTGTTACCCCCCTTACCCCTCACTTGTGCATGTTGATTGGGTGAGGTTTTGTTACTTATATATGGATCGGGTTGCACGCCGCAACAGTGATAATGGTGGACCGGGGTGCACGCCGCAACAATACTATACATTTGTGGATCGGGTTGCACACCGCAAAAACACTATATAATTGTGGATCGGGTTGCATGCCGCAACAACACTATATAATTGTGGATCGGGTTGCACACCGCAACAATACTGTATATTTATGGTTCGGGTTGCTCGCCGCAACAGTGAAGATTGAGGATCGGGTTGCATGCCGCAACAGTATTGTTTGTGATCATATCGGGTTGCGCGCCACAACAAATTATAGCTTAAGTGTGCTTATTCTGAATTTAAGTTTCTGTTGGCTGTTCTATCCTTAAGTTTAAACTTCTTGTTTTAACTGTTGCCTCCCCACAACATGTTTTCTCCCTCCTTGTATAAACTGCTTATTTCCTGTTTCATAACTGCACAGGTTTATCTGGTACTCTGGTCTAGCCTCGTCACTACTTCGCCGAGGTTAGGCTAGGCACTTACCAACATATGGGGTCGTTTGTGCTGATGTTACACTCTGTGCATCTTTTTGTACAGATCACAGTGCCGGAGCAGCAACTTTTGGACAGCAGTAGGAGCGTTGGGAGTTGACTTCAGTCCAGAGATTCCGAGGTAGCCTTGTTGACGTCCGCATGGCCTAGAGTCTCTTCTATCCTTATTTCGTTTGTTATCCTTGTACCGGAACAAACAATATTGTATTTTATTCAGACTCTTTTTGTAGTATTCTATAGACGTTCGTGAGTTAGTGACTCCAGTCTTGGGTAGAGGTTGTAATTGAATTTCCGCACTTGTTTTTTCGTTTATTTATATTTAAAACTTCCGCTTTTATATTAAATGTCTCATTGCCTTAATATTGTTGATGTTTGCCTAAAAGGTTAATAACTAACTGGCTTTCCTAGCTCCTAATAGTAGGCGCCATCACGACTCCAGACGGTGGGAAATCCGGGTCGTGACAAGTTGGTATTAGAGCCCTAAGTTACATAGGTCTCACGACACACGGACAAACTTAGTTGAGTTTGAGGGATCGGTACGGAGACGTCTGTATTTATTCCCCAGAGGCTACGGAGTTAGGAAAATTTCACTTTTGTTCTTTCTTGTCGTGCGATTCTGTTTCTCAAATACTGATTGTCTTTCTACTCTGTTCTTTTGCAGATGGCGAGAAAACGTGCTTCCTCTTCTACCGTGCAACAGCCGGAGAGCCCAACAAAAGCTCCTACGAGGGGCAGAGGGCGAGGCCGTGCCAGAGGCCGAGGCAGGGTCAGAGCTCAGCCCCGGGCAGCAGTCCCAGAGGTGGAGCCTCATGTTGATTATGATGAGGAGGTTCCAGCCCCAACAGCTCCAGTGGGCCCAGCTTAGGTCCCAAAGGGGTTCATAGCCACCCCAGTTCTTCAGGACGCTTTGGTCAGATTGGTAGGCTTTGTGGAAAGTGTCACTAGAGTGGGTTTGCTTCCAGTAGCACCAGCCACTTCTCAGGCTGAAAGAAGAGTTCAGACTCCTACTACACGTACTCCGGAGCAGGTAACTCCCCAGGCTCAGGTTCCAGTGGTTCAGCCAGCTGTGGCAGTACAGCGGGGTATTGTGGCCCAGGCCGGCGATGGAGCGACTATGTCCGCAGATGCTTTGTGGAGGCTTGATAGGTTCTCAAGCTCTTAACCACCACATTCAGCGGTACTTCTTCAGAGGATCCACATGATTTCTTATTTAGCTGCCATGAGATCCTTCGAATTATGGGTATTGTGGAGACCAATGGGGTCGACTTCGCCACCTTTCGACTAGCAGGATCCGCCAAGACTTGGTGGAGGGACTATTGTTTATCCAGACCAGTAGGGTCGCCATCATTGACTTGGGACCAGTTTGCAGAGATGTTTTTGGAGAAGTTTCTCCCAGTTACTCAGTGAGAGGCTCTTCGCAGGCAGTTCGACAATCACTCAGTATGAGACCCGATTCATTGATCTAGCACGCCATGCTATTGTTATACTCCTGACCAAGAGAGAGAGAGAGAGAGAGAGAGAGAGAGAGAGAGAGAGAGAGAGAGAGGGTGCAGAGGTTTATTGATGGATTGATTCAGCTGATCCGTCTCCAGATGGCTATGGGAGCCGAGAGTGAGATTTCTTTTCAGGAGGCGGCCTATGCGGCCCCTAGAGTTGAGATGGCTCTTGCACGGGGAGGTGGTCATGGGTCAGATAAGAGGCCCCGTCATGCAGGTAGGTTCAGTGGTACCTCGTCTGGAGGTAGGGATTCTTATGATAGAGGCCATCCTCCGAGGCCCTTCTAGCCAGCTCTCTAGGTCTCTCATGGTACTTCAGAGGGTCGTGGTTCTCAGCCGCATTATTCTGACCAGCAGCTTCACAGTTCCCCATCAGCACCCATCAGTGCCCCATCACTTTAGAGTTTTTGGGGTGGACATTCAGGTCGACAGGTTTAGTCATAGTCTTCTCAGCTGCATCATTCAGTCGGGTGCTATGAATATGGTAAGTATGGTCACATCAGGAAGGCTTGACCGAGGGTGAGAGGTGCTCAGTCACAGCAGCATGGTCCTCGTCCTATGATACAGGCATCAGGTGATCCACATGCCGCTCAACCAGCTAGAGGTAGGGGTAGAGACTATAGAGGTGGAGGCAAAGATTATAGAGGTGGAGCTCGGATAGCTAGAGGTAGAGGCCAGCCAGCAGCCGATCGTCCCAGAGATATGGTTTAGGGAAGTGGGGCCCAGCCCCGATGTTATGCTCTTCCAGCCAGGCCAGAGGCTGAGTCTTTAGATGCAGTCATTACAGGTACTATTCTGGTCTGTGATAGGGATGCTTTAGTGCTATTTGACCTTGGGTCTACATATTCGTATGTGTTGTCCTATTTTGCACCCTACCTGGTTATGCCTAGTGATGCTTTGGTTATTCTTGTTTATGTATCTACACCGGTGGGTGATTCTATAGTGGTCGACCGAGTTCATCGTTCCTGTGTGGTAGTGTTTGAGGGTCTTGAGGCCCGTGTTGATTTATTTCTCTTAGATATGGTGGATTTCGACGTTATATTAGGGATGGATTGGTTGTCCCCGTATCATGCTATCTTGGATTGCCACGCCAAGACCGTGACCTTGGCTTTGCCAGATTTGCCCCGTTTGGAGTGTAGAGGGACCGATGGCATACCACCCGCAGTGTTATTTCATATGTGAAGGCTCAACGCATGGTCGAGAAGGGGTGTTTAGCTTATCTGGCGTATGTTCGCGATTCCAGCGCAGAGGTCCCTTCTATTGATTCTGTTCCTATTGTTCGGGAGTTCCCCGAGGTTTTCCCTTCAGACCTGCCGAGTATGCCACCCAATAGGGATATTGATTTTTGTATTCATCTGGCTCCGGGCATTCAGCCCATTTCTATCCCGCCGTATCGCATGGCCTCGCCAGAGTTGAAAGAGTTAAAGGACCAGTTGCAAGATTTGCTAGAGAAGGGTTTTATCAGGCCTAGTGTTTCTCCTTGAGGTGCGCCGGTGTTATTTGTGAAGAAAAAAGATGGTTCGAAGAGGATGTGCATTGATTACCGGCAATTGAACAAAGTGACGATAAAGAACACGTATCCACTGCCGAGGATTGATGATTTGTTCGACCAGCTTCAGGGTGCAAAGGTGTTTTCAAAGATAGATTTGCAATCTGGCTACCACCAGCTGAGGATTAGGGCTTCTGATGTCCCTAAGACAGCGTTCTGCACTTGGTATGGGCATTATGAGTTTTTGGTCATGTCATTTGGGTTGACCAATGCCCCAACAACATTTATGGAGTTGATGAACCGAGTGTTCAGGCCTTATTTGGACTTGTTCGTGATAGTCTTTATTGATGATATTCTGGTGTACTCCCGCAGCCAGGAGGAGCACGAGCAGCACCTCAGAGTGGCTCTTCAGACTTTAAAGGATAGCTAGTTATATGCTAAGTTCTCGAAGTGTGAGTTCTGGTTGAGTTCGGTTGCATTTCTGGGTCACGTCGTATCAGTAGAGGGTATTCAGGTGGACCCGAAGAAGATTGAGGCAGTCAAGAACTGTCCTCGACCAGCATCAACTACCGAGATTTGGAGTTTCTTGGGGTTAGCAGGTTACTAAAGTCGGTTCGTGGGGGGGTTTTCATCTATTGCAGCCACGATGACCAGATTGACCCAGAAGGGTGCCCAGTTCAGATGGTCAGATAAGTGTGAGGTGAGCTTTCAGAAGCTCAAGACAGCTCTGAATTCAGCACCGGTATTGGTTTTGTCCACAGGTCCGGGCCTTACACGGTCTATTATGATGCTTCCCGTATTGGACTTGGTGCAGTATTGATGCAGGATGGTAGATTCATTGCCTATGCTTCGAGGCAGTTGAAGATCCACGAGAAGAATTATCCGGTTCAAGATCTAGAGTTGGCAGCCATTGTTCATGCTTTGAAGATTTGGTGGCATTACCTGTATGGTGTGACGTGTGAGGTGTATAGTGATGACAAGAGTCTTCAATACTTGTTCAAGCAAAAGGAGTTGAATTTGAGGCAAATGAGATGGTTGGAGTTATTGAAAGATTATGATGTTACTATTCTGTATCACCCGGGGAAAGCCAATGTGGTGGCCGATGCATTGAGTAGGAAGTCCGCAGCATAGGTAGTCTTGCTTATATTTCGGTCAGCCAGAGATCGCTTGCTTTGGATATTCAGACCTTGGCCAATCGATTTGTGAGGTTGGATATTTCTGAGCCTAGTAGAGTGTTAGCTTTCACGGTCGCTCGTTCCTCATTATTGGGGTGTATCTGTGATCGACAGTTTGATGATCCCCATTTATGTGTCCTAAGAGACACGGTGCAGTGTGGAGGTGCCACGAAGGTGAACTTAGATAGCGATGGTGTTTTGAGATTGCAGGGGCGAGTTTGTGTGCCCAATGTCGATGGGATTCGAGAGTTGATCTTAAGGAAGACCCATAGTTCTCGATAGTCTATTCACCCGGGTGCCGCGAAGATGTATCAGGACTTGCGGCAGCATTATTGGTGGCGTAGGATGAAGAAGGATATTGTTGCATATGTGGCTTGATGTTTAAACTGTCAGCAGGTTAAGTATGAGCATCAGAGGCCTGGTGGTTTGTTTCAGAGGATTGAGCTTCCCGAGTGGAAGTGGGAGAGGATTACCATGGATTTCGTACCAGACTTCCGTTGACTCGGAAGAAGTTCGATGCGATATGGGTTATTGTTGATAGGCTAACCAAGTGAGCACATTTCATTCATGTGGCAGTCTCCTATTCATCCGAGAGGTTAGCTGAGATTTATATCCAGGAGATTGTTCGCCTTCATGGTGTGCCGATATCTATCATTTCGGATCGGGGTATGCAGTTTACCTTGCATTTCTGGGGTTCAGTTCAGCAGGAGTTGGGCACACGGGTTGAGTTGAGCACAGCGTTTCATCCTCAGACGAACGGTCAGTCCGAGCGGACTATTCAGATTTTGGAGGATATGCTCCGTGATTGTGTTATTGACTTTGGAGGTTCGTGGGACCAGTTATTGCCTTTCGCAGAGTTTGCCTACAACAATAGCTACCACTCCAGCATTCAGATGGCCCCATATGAGGCATTGTATGGTAGGTGATGTCGGTCCCCAGTTGGATAGTTTGAGCCGGGATAGGCTTAGTTATTGGGTACAGATTTAGTCCAGGAGGCCTTGGATAAGGTCAAGATCATGCAGATCGTAAGGTTCGGAATGTAGCTTTCATGGTTGGTGAGCGGGTCTTGCTCCGAGTGTCGCCTATGAAGGGCGTGATCATATTTGGGAAGAAGGGCAAGCTTAGCCCTAGGTTCATTGGTCCATTTGGTATTCTAGATCGTGGGAGAGGTGACTTATAGACTTGCCTTGCCACCTAGCTTGTCAGCCGTGCATCCAGTGTTTCATGTGTCCATGCTTTGGAGGTATCACGGCGATCCAGCCCATGTGTTAGATTTCAGCACTGTCCAGTTGGACAAGGATCTGTCTTATGAGGAGGAGCCGGTAGCTATTCTAGATCGGCAGGTTCGACAGTTGAGGTCGAAGAGTTTTCCTTCAGTGCGTGTCCAATGAAGAGGTCAGCCTCTTGATGCATCAACCTGGGAGTCCGAGTCTGATATGCGGAGCTGTTATCCTCATCTATTTCTCGACTCAGGTACTTCTTTCTTTTGCCCGTTCAAGGATGAACGATTGTTTTAGAGGTGGAGAATGTGATGACCCAATGAGTCATCACCTATTTTCTCTTTTTTTTGCATTTCCGAGGCCTTGAAAACCTTAATTTTAGTTGCCTTGATTTGCGTGCGCAGTCCGGACACGTAGCCGGATAGCTTAAATATGAATTCTATGTAAAAATTGATGAATTTTGATATTAATATGATTAAAGTTGACTTTGGTCAATATTTTGGGTAAACGGACCCGGACCCATTATTTAACGGTCCCGGAGGGTCCGTAGAAAAATATGGGACTTGTGCGTATGCCCGGAATTGAATTCCGAAATCCCAAGCCCGAGAAATGAATTTTTGTGTGAAATTGTTTTATGAAATTAATTAAGGAAAATGGAAAGGAAATTTGATTAGAAGACTATGGTATCGGGTCCGTATTTTGGTTCCGACGCCCGGTACAAGTCTTATATGTGATTTAACTACTTTCTGTAAAATTTGGTCAAAATTGGACGTCGTTTGACGTGTTTCGGACCTAAATATCTAAAAATGAAAGTTTATGAAGTTTGATGAAAAAGTGATAATTCTGAGGTTTGATTCCTCGTTTATGATGTTATTTTGGCGATTTGATCGCACGGTTAAGTTCGCAGGATGTTGTTGAGTTAGTGTGTGTGTTTGGTTAGGAGCCCCGAGGGCTCGGGTGTGATTCAGATGTGTTTCAGGATGATTTTAGCCTTAGAAAAGTTGCAGACAATAGCTGTTGTCTGTGCCCAGTGAATCCTTCTATGCGATCGCATAGGAAGTGCTGCGATCGCATGGAGCAACTTAAGGGGGTCCCGAAATTCTTCTATGCGATCACATTCTTCTCTCCGCGATCGCATTGCATATAAACCAGCTTCATTTCATTCTTCTAAGCGATCACATTACACTCTACGCGATCGCATTGCATGAAAACCCCACCTTTATTTTTTCTTCTATACGTTCGCACCAGCCCTTATGCGATCGCAGTGTCTCCCCCCAATTCCCTATGCGATCACAATCCTTATTCCGCGATCGCATAGAGCATTTTCGCCCAGTGATTTTTAAGTTTTAAAACAGAACCAGTGACGGGAATAACATAACACTTCACAAACTCCTTCTTCTCCAAAGTCCTAGGGCGAATTTTAGAGCACTTCTATATCAAAACTTCTTGGGTAAGCATTGTTTAACCTTTTTTTTTTCATTTTCCATCATTAATTATTGAATTCCTAAGCCTATAACATCTATCTAGGGTAGAAATTGGGGGAAAAGGGTAGAGTTAGGGCTTTTCGATTTTCTTTGATTTAGACCTCATTTTGGGGTCGAATTAAAAAACAAATTGTATATTTGGGCTCGTGGGGAATGGGTGATATGGAATTGGTTCGAACCTCGTATTTTGACCAAGCGAACCCGGGGTCGATTTTGGAATTTTTGGAAGAAAGGTTGGGAATCTATATTTAGGCATTGGGTTTGATTTGTTTAGCTATTATTAATACTATAAAGTCGTTATTTCATAGATTTGATTGAGTTGGAGCCGAATTCAAAAGGGAAAGCGGTCGCTGTGAATTGATTTAGCCGTGGAAGTTGAGGTAAGTGTTTGGTCTAACTTTGGCTTGAGGGAATAGAAGTAGATTCTTATTTGCTAATTGCTATTTGTCGAGTCTGGTGTATAGGCATGGTGGCGAGTATCTATACACTGGAGTCTGGCATGACCGTGTGTCCTTATATTGAGATTATCCTGAATTGTTGTGACTCTTCCATGCTTATTTGATGATTTCTATTTACTGTAAAGAGCATGAGACAGAGATTATGAAATGACTCTTGGAGCGATGGCTCGAGTGTTAAAGTGAATTATAAGTGAGAAGTGTAAGAAAGTGAAAGAGTTGATGGTTACTCCCTTGCCGGGATGTGTTATTGGTTTTGTTGATTTTCTCCCTTGCCGGGATTTAGTTGTGTTGTTATATTTCCCTTGCCGGGGTTGCTGTCACTAGTTGTTACCCCCCTACCCCTTACTTGTGCATGTTGATTGGGTAAGGTTTTGTTACTTATATATGGATCTGGTTGCACGCCGCAACAGTGATAATCGTGAACCGGATTGCACGTCGCAACAAAACTATATATTTGTGGATCGGGTTGCACGCTGCAACAACACTATATAATTGTGGATCGGGTTGCACGCCGCAACAACACTGTATAATTGTGGATCGGGTTGCACGCCGCAACAACACTGTATATTTATGGTTCGGGTTGCACGCCGCAACAATGACGATTGAGGATCGGGTTGCACGTCGCAACAGTATTGTATGTGATCGGATCGGGTTGCGCGCCGCAACAAATTATAGCTTAAGTGTGCTTATTCCAGATTTAAGTTTCTGTTGGCTGTTCTATCCTTAAGTTTAAACTTCTTGTTTTAACTGTTGCCTCCCTACAACATGTTTTCCCCCTCCTTGTATAAACTTCTTATTTCCTATTTATTTTCCGCAATATATTTCATAACTGCACAGGTTTATCTGGTAGTCTGGTCTAGCCTCGTCATTACTTCGCCGAGGTTAGGCTAGGCACTTACCAACACATGGGGTCGGTTGTGCAGATGCTACACTTTGTGCATCTTTTTGCACAGATCACAGTGCCGGAGCAACAACTTTTGGACAATAGTAGGAGCGTTGTGAGTTGACTTCAGTCTAGAGATTCCGTGGTAGCCTTGTTGACGTCCGCATGGCCCGGAGTCTATTCTATCCTTATTTCGTTTATTGTCCTTGTACCGGAACAAACAATATTGTATTTTATTCAGACTCTGTTTTTAGTATTCTATAGACGTTCGTGAGTTAGTGACTCCAGTCTTGGGTAGAGGTTGTAATTGAATTTTTGCAGTTGCTTTTCTGTTTATCTATATTTAAAACTTCCGCTTTTATATTAAATGTCTCAATTCCTTAATATTGTTGATGTTTGCCTAAAAGGTTAATAATTAATTGGCTTGCCTAGCTCCTAATAGTAGGCGCCATCACGACTCCCGACAGTGGGAAATCCGGGTCGTGACAAGTTGGTATCAGAGCCCTAGGTTACATAGGTCTCATGAGTCACGGACAAACTTAATTGAGTCTGAGGGATCGGTACAGAGACGTCTGTATTTATCCCCCAGTGGCTACAGAGTTATGAATATTTCACTTTTGTTCTTTCTTTTCGTGCCATTCTGTTTCTCAAATACTGATTGTCTTTCTACTCTGTTCTTTCATAGATGGCGAGAACACGTGCTTCCTCTTCTACCGCGCAACAGCCCGAGCCCCCAGCAGCAGCTCCTACGAGGGGCAGAGCTCAGCCCCGGGTAGCAGTCCCGGAGGTGGAGCCTCATGTTGATTATGATGAGGAGGTACCAGCCCCAACAGCTCTGGTGGGCCCAACTTAGGTCCCAGAGGGGCTCATAGCCACCCCAGTTCTTCAGGACGCTTTGGTCAGATTGGTAGGCTTTGTGGAGAGCGTCACTAGAGCGGGTTTGCTTCCAGTAGCACCAGCCACTTCTCAGGCTGGAGGAGGAGTTCAGAATCCTACTACACGTACTCCAGAGTAGGTAACTCCCCAGGCTCAGGTTCTAGTGGTTTAGCCAGCTGTGGCAGTTCAGTCGGGTATTGTGGTCCAGGCCGACGATGGAGCAGCTATGTTCGTAGATGTTTTGTGGAGGCTGATAGGTTCTCTTAGCTCTTCACCACCACATTCGGCGGTACTTCTTCAGAGGATCCACAAGATTTTTTATTTAGCTGCCATGAGATCCTTCGGACTATGGGTATTGTGGAGACCAATGGGGTCGACTTCGCCACCTTTCGACTAGCATGATCCGCCAAGACTTGGTGGAGGGACTATTGTTTATCCAGACCAGCATGGTTGCCATCATTGACTTGGGACCAGTTTGCAGAGTTGTTTTTGGAGAAGTTTCTCCCAGTTCCTCAGCGAGAGGCTCTTCGCAGGCAGTTCGAGCGCCTCCAGCAGGGCTCTATAACAGTCACTCAGTATGAGACCCGGTTCATTGATCTAGCACACCATGCTATTGTTATACTCCCCACCGAGACAGAGAGGGTGCGAAGGTTTATTGATGGATTGATTCAACCGATCCGTCTCCAGATGGCTATGGGAGCCGGGAGTGAGATTTCTTTTCACGAGGCGGCCAATGCGGCCCGTAGAGTTGAGATGGCTCTTGCACGGGGAGGTGGTCATGGGTCAGATAAGAGGCCCCGTCATGCAGGTAGGTTCTTATGATAGAGGCCATCCTCCGAGGCCCTTCCAGTCAGCTCTCCAGTTCTCTCATGGTACTTCAGAGGGTCGTGGTTTTCAACCGCATTATTCTTACCAGCAGCTTCACAGTTCCCCATCAGCACCCACTAGTGCCCCACCACTTTAGAGTTTTCGGGGTGGACATTCAGGTCGACAGGTTCAGTCATAGTCTTCTCAGCTGCAGCATTCAGGCGGTGCTATGAGTGTGGTGAGTATGGTCACATCAGGAGGGCTTGCCCAAGGTTGAGAGGTGCTCAGTCACAGCAGCAGGGTCCTTGTCCTATGATACAGGCATCAGGTGATCCACAGGCCGCCCAGCCAGCTAGAGGCGGGGTTAGAGTCCATAAAAGTGGAGGCAGAGATCATAGAGGTGGAGCTCGAACCGCCAGAGGTTGAGGCCAGCCAGCAGCCGATCGTCCCAGAGATATGGTTCATGGAGGTGGGGCCCAGCCCCGATGTTATGCTCTTCCAGCCAGGCCAGAGGCTGAGTCTTCAGATGCAGTCATTACAGGTACTATTCTGGTCTGTGATAGGGATGCTTCAGTGCTATTTGACCCTGGGTCTACGTATTCGTATGTGTCATCCTATTTTGCACCCTACCTGGTTATGCCTAGTGATGCTTTGGGTATTCCTGTTTATGTATCTACACCGGTGGGTGATTCTATAGTAGTCGACCGAGTTCATCGTTCCTGTTTGAGGGTCTTGAGACCCATGTTGATTTATTGCTCTTAGACATGGTGGATTTTGACGTTATATTAGGGATGTATTAGTTGTCCCCGTATCATGCTATCTTGGATTGTCACGCCAAGATCGTGACCTTGGCTTTGCTAGATTTGCCCCATTTGGAGTGGAGAGGGACCCCAGGGCATACCACCCGTAGTGTTATTTCATATGTGAAGGCTCGACGCATGGTCGAGAAGGGGTGTTTAGCTTATTTGGTGTATGTTCGCGAATCCAGCGCAGAGGTCCCTTCTATTGATTCTGTTCCTATTGTTTGGGAGTTCCCCGAGGTTTTCCCTTCAGACTTGCCGGGTATGCCGTCCGATAGGGATATTGATTTTTGTATTGATCTGGCTCCGGGCACTCAGTCCATTTCTATCCCGCCGTATCGCATGGCCCCGCCAGAGTTGAAGGAGTTAAAGGACCAGTTGCAGGATTTGCTAGAGAAGGGTTTTATTAGGCCGAGTGTTTCTCCTTGGGGTGCGCCAGTGTTCTTTGTGAAGAAAAATGATGGTTCGATGAGGATGTGCATTGATTACCAGTAATTGAACAAAGTGACGATAAAGAACAAGTATCCACTGCCGAGGATTGACGATTTGTTCGACCAGCTTCAGGGTGCGAAGGTGTTTTCAAAGATAGATTTGAGATCTGGCTACCATCAACTGAGGATTAGG
The DNA here is from genome assembly GCA_026770625.1 of Nicotiana glauca. Taxonomy (NCBI): domain Eukaryota; kingdom Viridiplantae; phylum Streptophyta; class Magnoliopsida; order Solanales; family Solanaceae; genus Nicotiana; species Nicotiana glauca. Next base: position 28,294 of record MU773231.1, read on the forward strand.
GCGTCTGATGTCCCTAAGACAGCATTCCGCACTCGGTATGGGCATTATGAGTTTTTGGTCATGTCATTTGGGTTGACCAATGCCCCAGCA